>JASANE010010489.1:0-13856 GCA_030248225.1 Trileptium ribeirensis
TACTCTACAAGCATTTCGGCGAAATACTTCCTGATGGAACTCCCTGTGGTTATAACAAGTTCTGCCTTAACGGAAAGTGCAATGTAAGTGGTTTTCGATTGCATTGCAATCGCGCTTTTTGTTTTGTAATTATATATCATAAATTATCGTAGTGATTTACGGCAATTTTTTTGGTTTTACAATTTACGCCACTACTAAATTATTATGAAGCTTTAACAACTTTTGCCCCAATCATTAGGGTAAATGGACTATAAAACTTTGAAAGAAATCGATTTTTGCCAGTCTCACTGTGCAATTTTATTGCACGTGAATTAAAACTTATTTCGACGTGAAAAAGGTCTCTTTTTCACTGTATACATCATGAAAGATTGTGGAGGCAATGAATAATTTAAGGTTTACTGGCACGTTAACTCTGAAATTTTGAGATTAACTCAAAATCGATCGTTTTCACTTTGGCAAACGATGTTGCCACCGAAATTGGGATTAAAATTTATTCCAAAAGCAGCTTAATCGCGGAATACTGTTAAAATACAGTATGCCCAGAAAATTACCGTGCTGTGTGTGAAATAACTTTCCAGACTATAAACTGCAAATATCAAAAGATATTTATAGCAATGTTCAGTGTTCTTCTAAACGTTAATACAAGCGATTTGAACGCATTGAATTTGATATAAAAATATTTTTAGTATAGCGACAGCTTGTAATTTGTTTTCGTTTACTTCTTATGTAGAGTGCTCATGCAGCTGTTAACACAAATGAATTACGTTGAGTCACTGTTAAAGAAACCTTTAATTTTCAACAAAATAAAACACTGTATAACTGAAGATTGAATTCAATGACGGAAATATAAGCCGGATATTTGTACGAAAACGTAATACATACGATACGTAATAAATATATATCCCCTTCACTTTTTGACATTTAAGTAATCGTCCTCCACTTTTTTGACTGATAGAATATTTAGTGCTCTGTAATAAACGCACGTGATTAAAGATTATATGTTTTTGCCAGTAACTGTCCACGTTTTTGGATTTGCGCCAATATATATATGTAACAATATATATGTAACGATATACGAAAAATGGTAATGTAAGCTAAGAGTTTTTGTAATTTGAACGATTTTTGCTTCGAAAATTATACTTAAAGTTAGGAAAAATGAAATAAATTGTTTAAATTTTGGCAATATTAACATTCAGTTGCTTGCAAAGTTCGCCATTAGCAAAATGTGTAAAATAAAATAATATGTTATATTAAAATTGTTCCAATATGACTTAAATGACTTTTTGAAGCACACTTTGAGCGCAATTAATACAAAAAACATATGTTATTAAAGATTGCAACAGAGGCTACACCTAATATTAAGTCAAAGAAGCCTAAAAACGCAGAATCGGCGAAACTAACTCGGATTGATTGAATTTCTGCTTAGATATACTTAATTCTTTACTTTGGAAAATACCGAAATAAGGAATTATTAAGAGTTCCTTGTAAACCCTTCAAGAACAGTGTACTCATGTCGCACTACGATATACATACACTGTGTTGTGATTCAGTCGATTGTTGCGTCATATGTCTTCTTTTTGACAGTGATGGGGTGGGTGATAACGTGCTATTGTATCGTGAATCGTGACCGCGTGTATATAACGAAAAATGGTGTACCGGCTTTACAGTTATGATTTTTATTATAAAAAGACAACATACGAGTATACATCAAATACCGACTGGCGCACTGTGTTATATCAGTGATCCATGAATATCGAGTATAAAATAATATTTCAAAGCATATAAGTCATTTCCTCATTACAGGCATTAAAAGTCGTTTACTTTTTTGGCACTTTGATAACTTGTTAAATTTACAGTAAATCCATAAATTCTTTCCGATTTTGTTTAGATCATGTTTTAGTATGATATATTACTGATGCACCTAGAATTAGACCACACATACTCATAGGGTTGTAGGGAGCTACCTCCCGGCGCCGCAAATTTTTACAAAAATTTATAATAGCAAAAATTAGGGAAAAGAAATACAGATTGGCAAGAAGTACAGTACATTTTAGAAAAAACGCTGAAAATTTAGCAAATTTTTAAAACATAAGGAACTTGTAACAATTTCGGCATTCTAACCCCTCCCTCCGCAACACCACTTACGCCCTGGGACCTCGAACCGTGAACATGTATGGCCTAGAACGTTATGCTTAAATGTTTATAAACACTGAGGTGATATTTTGATTAAATCTATTTGTATATCGGATAACCCAATGTTAAAAAGCTACAAAATGTAACACTTTTTAAAGGTTTAATATATTAAATGTGTGCCTTTCTATGTTTCAAAAAATTTTTTAAGCTGCTATAAGTGTTTTACATTATTGTATATAGATAGAAAGGTACAGCAGCTTAATGTAGAAATTTCAAAGCGCGATAGACATGCTGTAGATATTGTAAGTCTTATCAGAATATAATGAAACGTAGCGGAGATTCTGTGTTGCAGAGTTGAAATGTTTTAAATTCCGTGTGTGTGTATGTACATGTGTGTGATAGGCCATAATTCGAGAAAGACTTAACCGATTTTCATGATCTTGGGCTCTTTCGAACCGGCATAATAGATTTATCGTGTACATCTGAAAACTTTGATTTGGGGGTTTTCGGACACTGGAAATTCATTGCCTTTATTGGTTTTACTCTGTGGACTATGGTTCCATGAGTACGGGGATATGGCGTCCCCATGGTTCGGGGTCAGATGTCAAAATGAGGGTTTTCCACCCCATTTTAGTACCCTTTACGGAAGCAAGGTTATTTTCATCTTAACTTTACAATTTTTTTCTGGTTTGTTTTATTTCATAGTAAAATGATAAATGCTGATGCCTCTTTATTGTTTTTCGATTAAGGCTCCGGTTCTGGAGTATGGGGTTTGAGGTGTCCCACGTGGTTCCTGACCCAAAATTAGAAAATTTGTTATGTCTAGGGCGGCTGAAAAGATCCATTTGGAGGTTTTGGGACATAGGAAACTCATTGCCGGTGTTGTTTTTACTCTGCGACCCATGGTTCTATGGGTACCAGGGTATGATGCCCCCATGGTTCGAGGTCAGAGGTTAAAATGAGGGTTTTTCACCCCATTTTAGTCCTTTACGGAAACAAGGTTATTTTTATCATAACTTTCGAATTTTTTTTCTATGATATGTTTTATTTCATTATAAAATGATAAATGCTGATGCCTATTTTAGTTTATTGATTAAGGCTCCGGTTGGGTAGTTATGGTGTTTGGGGTACGGCACCCTCGTAGTTCGTCGACCCAAAATTCGAAAATTTGTTATGACGTGAAAAGTTTTACGTAGGGGTTTTCGGGCATGATAAACTCATTGCTGTCGTAGATTTTGCTCTGCGATCCATGGTTCTATAGGTACAGGGGTATGGTGCCGCCATGGTTCATCGAAATTTCCTAATTTTACTGTTACGTCCTGTTACGGTGCTGATAGCTTGCACTTGGGGGATTTTGGGGCATGGGAAACTTATTGCCAGTGTTAGTTTTGTTCTAACTTGTGCGGTATTGTGTGATATCCACATATGGCATATCGACGTATGCTGTCGAGAGCCCATTGGCTGTGTGCGCAAAAGGCGTTGGTGTACCTCTGCTTCACTACGTTCTGCAATTTCGATAGAGTTACTAGTATAAGAATTACAAACCTCAGCTAATGAATTGAAAGTAGGCATTCTGTGTTGACAATCACACTGGCGACATAATCCTTCCGTTTCCCAGCATTATAGTAAACGTTTAAGCATTACAATAACTCTTGCAATTTTAGAATATCCTGTGCCATGGTAATATTCTCATGCCACCAGATTTACACTGCCCTACGGGTAAGTGATTCATGTATATAATGTATGACGTATAATCAGTTACTATATATAATGTATAATGTTCAATTGTTTTAATAGATTCCAAGAAATACTGTATAACATGGAAACCATTTTTTGCTTAATTTACATATTTATACTATACTTGATGTATATTACATTAGCCAAATATGCGTCGCACCATACATGTTATAGCTGCCAACTGAAATTTAAATCGAAGTACTTTATATTATATCCCCCTAATTCTAACTTTAAGTTGCAAATAAGCAAAACTATAAATTTTGATTATATACTATAAACATGCAAAATTGGTATTGGTCATGTAACGTAGAACAATCGAACGCTAGAAGTTTATGGGAAATTCGATAATCTAGGCTTTTGGGAATGTCCGACTGTCGTTACGAAAACGATGAACTCTGAAGCTCAATTCAATGTATCACTTAAGTCAAATGAATGCCCCAAAATACTCGAATTAAATTCCCAGCCTGGCCTCTAGGCTATAACAGTATCACTGTCTATGCGTGTATGCACAAATAATTCCACTCTGTTTATTCCACTCTATTTAACAAAATCGTGACAATGTTCACAAAGAATTACGTGAATTATACGTATTTAACTGCGTGCAGTTCTTATGCAAGAAAAAACTTTCGAGAAAAACAACTCGTTCAGCACACAATCCGTGGGCATAATACGATTTTTGTGACCATTTGTTCCCACAAAGCGACAAGAAAAAAATAAAATTTTTTTGCCTCGTGTCAAAAAATTTTTTATAGTGATACCCTAGTCTAGAAAGGGTATAGCGAGTATTTCATGAAGACTCAACTAGAAATATTGCCGGGACCAAAGTACGTTTTGCGAACAGCCTCAGACCAACATCTTTACACTTTACCCTAGTCCCTTATTTCCGGATTGGAGCTTTAAAATGATGTTACCAGATTATGTGTATATTTCCAATGTATTCTGGTTAGAATAGACAAACTTACTAAGCGAAAGCATCAAAACAAATATTTTGGAATTTCAATAATAGACGTAGTTGTCGAGTAACCGAAAATATGGGAGTGTTGTTGTAGGCCACTGTTATCATTTTGTAATGCATCTTAAATTTTAATACAGGATAGGCAGGCAAAACGACTTCAGTTAAGCGGCTTTCCCGAAATGCTGAGCTTACATCTAATCACACAAATTTTGCAAACAAAAGCCAACAATATTAACATGTATCCTGCGGAATTTACTCTCCTTATTATTCATTTAACGGATGTCATACAAACTTGGAGGGTAGTATTTGAAAATTATTCGCTGTCAAGTTTACATTGGATTACTTGCAAATTTAACCCAGAAAAACTCAGTATTTTAAAAATCAACTTCCTTGTGATCTGGTATAATTTTATTTACTCAACTGAAGAATTATTATTAATGCACAGTCATTCCAGTCTCGCTTCAGTTTTGGCGGTAATTTTACTAGCAGTGGAATTAGCCCAACAAATTTAATTCAAAATAAAAAAACCCCAAGAGAACGCATACTAAGTGAGTTAAAAAGTCAGAAATAGTTTTTGATAGTCTAAATTATATCTTATTGCCTAAATTCTGTAAGTTTATCCTTTAAGAGTGCACGCTACGGACATTTTAATCACATGGCAAAACCGTAAGGTACTTTATCTCTTCCTCCGTTACCCCAAAAGCTTTAAATTTGCAAATTAAAAATAAATTAAGATTTTCAAGTGTCCTTTTTACGCTGTAGACCGTAGCATTTTTCGTACTTAATCAATAACACGCAAAAGCGAGTGGTTTTATCATATTGAGCAACCAAATACCTGTTGATAGTTTCTAATTAATTATCGGCATGCATCTATTTTTGATGACAAAATATGACTATGTTAAGTGCCAAAACGTAATGCCCGTAAATGTAACCCCGGTTCCGGTCAATAGCATATTAAATTTTAAGGTCAAAGCAATACGATCAGTGTATGTAACGAATTAATAAACCTAGAACAACACCTTTTTTACAATAAAAATACATGTACTTTATCAATATTTTACAAATTTCTCTTCTTGATAGTATTTTACTTATGACCCAGAAATAGTTGTCGGCCAGATGGGAATTTGAGTAAGAAATCATCGGGCGCCGTAAGCATAAAGCTAATCGCGCAACTACATCCTGTTTCGCCTGAAATAAAGATTTATTTTTTGCAAAAGCCTACAAGTCCGGTGAAGAGTCCTGTCATACCGAAGGATCATAATTTAATCTTGCCGCCGTTAAAAAAGATTACGCTGGCTACGGTCGCTTCTTTTAACAAAATAGATTTTAAATTCAAACATATTTGTTGAAAAAGACCAAATAACAAACACGACCTTCTGTATAGAGTTAAGTGCGTAAGTTACTGCTGTTAATTAATTATAGTAATGTCGCAATTACAATACCATCAACAATCAATTATAGAATAAGAATTCCAATATTTTTAAACAGCTCGTTTAATAATTTAGTGTAAATGTATTTAATAATTTTTTTCAACGTTGGGCTATGACAATCATAAGTTTTGGAAAAGCGTCGTCACGATATATTTAAGGAGAGAGGGTCATTGTAAAATCAACTTCGGAAAACAACAAACTTACTAAATGAAGTGAGACTTGGGACTAAAAAATATTGTATCGTCTGAGAGCAACGTTATCGTTCGAAAGACAAGAAACTATTGTCGCGTTAAGGATGACGCTATAAACGATAGTATTATCAATGGCACTGTCGTCACTGGAGAAATGGCTGTTGAGTGGAGGGATAATACATCTTTCGAGAACCAAATTGGTGTATTGAAGGTGTGATAGTTCAAGTCAAGAAAATCCCTTTCCTACGACTTTAATATCTTTACCCTTATCCTACGATTACAGAAATACTTCTCAGAATTAACACGAAATAAAGCAAGAAAAGCCGATTATACCGATGAACTCTCAATCAATTATCAATTTACGGAAACAATAAAACTAGGTAGCACTTAAATCACACATCAGCAATTCGTGAATAGCTGTTCTTATGCCCCGACATACCGATATAATCCAAAAGCCCTAAGGAATCAAATTACGTTTATCAAACTAAGGCGATACAGGTTGAACTTTTATGAGATCACAGGTGTCGAAAAACGTAATAGACTAATATATACATATATACATTTATACATGTATATACATATAATTTTTGCGCATACCTAGGTAGTTTATCCCTACGACAAAACTTCAGCTTCAGCGTATCTTATTTTACACACGTTTCAAGCATAATTAAAGATTAAAGCGAAAGATGTGTTAATGTGTAGTCACCGTTATGTCAAAAAATCATATTCAGCAATGATCATATTCTATGCGGTAATCCTTAGTTAACGTCTGAAGTCGGAATCGATTTTCGCACTATGCAATGTTTTCACAAAATCACGCCACACCAAGTCTAGGAATTTTACCCGGACTACATGGGTGCAGGCAGCGTGCGCAAACCACTGAGCTATTTAAAGACTGCTGTTTGGATACTCTGAAATATTTCGCAAAACGAGCGGACAGTGGCGCTAATGTAGACATGCATCACACGCTGGGCTGGTCAACGCAATGCGTCGCAATATGGTCCATGACGGTTGGCGTAGTTGAGCATCAATTTGCCTAAACAAGAAAAATAACCGGGCAAAACGATACACATAGAATGTTTTCACGAGTTGTGCGTTAGAGGCGAGTCAAATAGGGCCCACTATTCGTGTATAAAAACAGAACCTGCCTAAGATTATATATACTACAAAATCTCGGCTAATCAATTTAAACATTAACAAGTTTCGGAGAACAGATAAAATGCATATCTAATAAAATAAACTATAAAGCTAATAGCATGCTTCTAGCAACCAGCAGGAATCAAACTAAAATATCGCACACAAGACAAGAACTTAGTGAATTTAAGCAAGTGGTAGCGTAGTCAAAACACAGCTACGTAATAATGAGATTTATGCGACGAAATATCGGTGACGCAGGTCTTAAGCTTAAACTATATTTCAGCTACTACAAATACACTGTAGAAGAAAAGAAAATTTAAAACATACTTAGCAATATTAGTGCCACACCAGCCCATTCGATTAATGCCGCACCAGACAGCGTAGTTGGCAAACTAAAATAAAAAACCTTTCTACGCGATAATATTTTTTCATAATATTATTTTTTCAACTCATTACAGTCATGTTTTCAACACTTAAGTTTCTAGGCAAAGACAAAGAAACTAATCAATTGCAAATCCAAAACGATAAGTGTTGTTTGTGTAACTGCCGTGATGATTGAACTTCAGGGGAAAAACATAAATATAAGCAGAAAATATCATAATCTATAATTTTTAACTGAAAACAATAGCATTTTTAGTAATACACAGCTGCCTTGAACATAATACAACGTATTTTACTCTACCGAACAATAATCAAGCACTTCAAATCAGAGACTATAGTTTTAACGACGGGCGATGGTCGGAATGGTCTGATTGGTCAGTGTGCAGTGCAACATGTGGAATCGGTAAGTCAACATCGCTCAAAATATTGTTTTTAAGTTATAATTTTAAGTATAATTTTTTTATGTTTTCATATATTGTCTTTGTTCTTAAATACGTTTCAAACCATCGCCCGAAAAAGTGGAGTATACTGTTCTCTTCACTAATTTGATAAGTGGCTTTAACGTTTGATGTAGGGTTAATGAAGACATATTTACCATATTTCGACCATGTTTTATTGCAAAGCCAGCCCAGCATATGATATCAATATAGCTTTAACTTGATGTTTTCAATGAGTTTTTATATATAAGTTCGTCGGTGTCGATATAGTATTTCACTATAAATTTCTGAGCCCAAGCCGTTGCTTACTGCACTGGGGTTAGAGTTAACATACCTCGTACTATTTTTAAGCTAGGCCTATTTTTAACCCAATATTACGTTTATTTAAGATGAGCATTATCAGACTGTAACCTATAGTTCCACTAATAAGTCGCTTAGCCTGGATTAAGCTGCCTGTTGCGTTGCAAAATATTGCCAGGTTTATCCTTTTGCAATTGTAGATTTTAATTCTAAATATAGTGAAAGAAATTTATATGTACTCTTTTCTTCCTGAGTTTCAGCTGAAAGCTGCTTAACGCTATAGTTCTCGTTTAAACGCTTGCCTAAAATTTTTTGAAATCACTTTCCCAAGACTCAGAATATAGCAGGAATTTTTCGAATTCAATTGGGCTAATCACCGGTCGTCGAATTCCGTTTTTTTCTATAATTCAGAGGGTTATTTTAATGGACTTCAATCTGCAAATTTTGTATATTTGGTACACGGCCATATTCTCAACTATCGTCGGTAATTGATCCTAGCGTGATTTGAATAGGATCCCATAGCTAGGAGTAGTTGAAACTCATAAAATATAATTACGATAAATCCGGTGACACTCGTAACTCAATAATGGCTAGTTGGATCGATGACTGTAAGGATTCAATTTTTTTCTCTTTGGGTGAGTTTTGAGACTTAGACTTGCAGCTCAACATCTATACCTGCTGTCGCTGAAAAACTTAATTTTTACGACTTTGCGATATAAAGCTTGTTATTTGCGAACTTTCATTTTAACCCTTGTGACTATCGTACCGGTTCGCGTATTGTTTTACTTAATTTGCTTCTCTATCTCTTGTTGGCAAGCTGAGATAGAACAATCCATCTTGTTACGTCTAAATTTCAAATTCTTTAGATCTCATTAAGCCCTTATTCTATTCTGCTTAGGCATAAATATTTATTGTTCCATGTCTATGTGGTCATCTTTTCGAGAAACTACAGTTTTGCGCAATTTACATTATAAAAGTAAGTATTTTTAAAGAATTTCGACGGCTAATGGGAACATAGGTGCAAATCGAAACGGACCGAGGCGGGTGGGGTAGGGCCCTTCAATATTTTAGCTTTCGCATCACTTCCACTTGCGTGTTAAAATAGCTATTGGATCCACCGAAATTGTATTGGCACCCTAATATAAGACGGATTTGCGCCAATCGTTAGGATCTCGCAGGTCGGGTCGTTTTAGTATATATTTATGATGAATAAGGTTTTAGCGATAACCTAACCTACTATTATATGACTTCCGATGTTATAATGATATATTGATAGTACATTTCTTCACTTAATGCTCACATAATCACACATATCTGCATCTACACTCTATAATCTGCGCACATTATAGATGCACGTATTCACTCATATCTACATATTCACTTAATTAATAGTACATTTCCAAAACAAAGCACTTAATAATTGACCTGTTTTTAATTCAGGATTAAACCGTTTTTGACCGATCTTTCGACGTTTGTTTTGCTTAAAATTTGAAGGCTTCACTAAAAATTTGTTATCTACGCCTTACCGCTAAAATCTGATGACAACGGATTCGGTATATCACGAAAACACAGCGGAGCAAAATTAAAATATCACATAGCCATAGCATTCATCGTTGGCCAAAGTCAGCTGCTTTAGTAAAATATAGGCATTGGGCTTTTAACACTTTATGCCTGAAACTACGGCCAAGGCTTATATCTTAACCACCGGTCTCTATCCATATACAAACCTTAGTAGCTCACTGCTTAGTGAATAAAGTGAGAAGAAAATTAGATTCGCTGGTTCGAATCCATATAATATCAGCATTTGCTAATGTCTTCAACTAACATTTTGGCCTAAAGATTATGGGACGCAGAATTAATACATATGCTCGTAATACTAATGCTGATAATGTTTTTAGGCTCGAAAGTACGTCAACGTATGTGTTATAATACAAAAATTTGTTCCGGCCGCCAGAAAGAATACACAAAGTGTCGCTTAAACATTGAATGTTATCAAGGCTGGAATGATTGGAGTTTATGGTCAGAGTGTAAGTCGATCCTAGATTGCAGTTGTAAAGAAACCGCTATGCTGTCAGGAAAGTTCCTTCGCAAAATTGCTCAAACATTATTGTAGTTATCGTGTCGCCAGCACATATCAGAAAATACGCATGAATTGTTAACACTATAATGGTAGAGAAATGCCAGACTGTACTGCTAGTTGTACGGATACATTGCCAGTTACAATTTAAGACAGGAACTTCACCTCGGCAGTCAACCTGGAGCGCTTTGATCACTTCATATTGTCGTTGGGTATGTTACCTTAGTCCAGTCTGAGAAATTTGGTGGAAAATTTATTTCTAATCGTTAGTCTATGAATACAAATGCGGACATAACCTAAAACTTTTCTACGTTATGGGTCAGCTAATTTAATGCTCTACATAAAATACGCAAAACTATAAATTTAAATTTCGACTTTTCATCAAAATTATGCGGCGTTTACGTTATAAAACGCCCGCCATGTGGAAGATTTGTCCCTGTGTGATCACGACCATACCATGGTGCATGGTGTCATAAGGACCATACTATGCAGCACAGGTAATGGTGTTGCCGATACCGTGTAAATTAAACTATGGTGTCTTCGACACCCTATAAGTTTGAACAATTGTTTAAAAAAGGCGGGAAAATTAGCTAAGTGAAAATTCAAATTATTTAGGCTAGTTGATTATATCCCATAAGCCATGCCGTTTAAAGCTTTGCGTAGGAAGTGCATGGTGAGAGCGTGTACTGTATAACCTCTCTGCCACGGAAAAATAACAATGCATCTTCCCAAAGGATTTTTATAACCGCTAGCTATAAATTTAGGGTGTCCATGACACCATACATATGTGCTGATGGTGTCCGAAACACCATATATAATTGCTTAGAATTTAGTGTTGGTGTTCTGTACACTATATCATTAACGCTGTTACGTAGGCTGTATGTGGACAAAACTTCCACGTGGCGGGCAACTTATAACGTAAACGCCGCATTATTTACACAGAGACATCTATATATAATTAACACCAACAATTTTATTTCCATTCACATCGAGACGAGTGCTGCATATGACTAGTTTTTTCTCTATACAGTACCGATTTGCTGTTACCGCATGTAAAATGATAACGAATCGATGAATGAACGAAGTTTTATAGTGCATGTGATCTTAGGTATATCCAATATACCACTCACGCTTAAGGTGCAAGGTTCAGGTGGGGTAGATGGGCCATCGGAAGGGGCGGTAGAAAACAGCCTCCCAAGGACGGTAAGCCGGTTTATGGGGGTGGTCGGGGCACGGAGACAGGGCGATAATCCCCTTATCTCATCTATGATCATGTGTGCATTATACAAGTAATGTCAAATTAGGAGCATTTTCATGCACAAGTAAAAGAATAGGTGCGTCAATATGTGCAAATTGGGATTTTACAATCTTATGGTTCCAATCGTTACAGCGCAAATATAACTAAATCGCATACAAACGCTATAATTCATACATGGTCATAGGGGGAGCGGGATTATACCGCCTGAGGCCCGGATTACCGCCAGTCAGGGTGACGCCAATCACCCTTGGCTTCCACTTTGGCTCCAACCTGTCCCGACCATCCCACGCGCCGGTAGCGCGCGAACAATGTTGAAAACAACTGAGGAAACATAGGCAAAAGTTGGTGAAATGGGCCAAATCCGAAAAAATTGGCAAAAATGGAGGGATAATTTATTGGCAGATATCGAGAATAAAATTGGCAAATAATTGGTAACAATTTCGAGTCCTAAAAAATTTCGAAATTTATCGCCCCTGGCGATCTACCACCCCTCCCATTCGACTGGCTTCGCTGGAAATGCCGAACTACCCCTCCTTCGAAGCACCCTCTATCCCCTGGGACATCAGATCTTGACCAGGTATAGCTGTAATTAATGTCAACCCTGCAGCCCGGTTTTGTGTTAACTCGATCTCGGACGTCTTGGTCCAATGTCAGACACGGTGTATGGAACTCAAACTTATACAAAATAAAACTTCCTTTATATTCAAGACTATACTTTATTGAAATCTTGATTGCTTGGGCAACTTTTTAATACGTATAGCAAATTACAGACTTTGGAAGAATTCATACATTTTTATTACAGATGAAAAAGGCATCATATTAGCAGGATGTCAGAAAATACCAAAGCAAAATAATAGGTAACTGACTAATTTTGAAATGTAATGCACCTTCAAACATTCTTAATAACAAGTTCGTTTCATCAGTGGTAATCTTTGGAAAATGGTCTTGAATTGACTTGTGCATTTCAGGCACAGTCACATGTGGATCTGGTTTCAAAACGCGAACGCGCCACTGTTTTGGATCAGGCTGTGAAGGAAAAACAAAACAACAGCGCGATTGCCATCACGGATTTTGTCCATGGTCCGAATGGACAGCTTGCTCAAGCAATTGCACCAAGGTTATTGGAAAAACTGTGATATTGACCAACGATAAAAGTGCGGAGTCTTAGGATATCATTCAAACTTTGTATAATGCACACTATACGTAATAATAACAGTGCAGTATGTTTTGGATCGGACTGTGAGGGAAAAGCAAAATAACACCGCTATTGTCATCGCGGATTTTGTCCTTGGTCCGAATGGATTGCTTGCTCAAGTAATTGCACCAAGGTTATTGGAAACATTGCGATATTTACCAATGATAAAAAGTGTGGAACTTAGGGCATCATCCAAACTTTGTATAATGTATACTATACGTAATAACAACAGTGCAGTATGTTTTGGATCAGGCTGTGAAGGAAACGCAAAACAACAGCGCGGATTTTGTCCTTGGTCCGAATGGACAGCTTGCTCAAGCAATTGCATCAAGGTTATTGGAAAAATTGCGACATTCACCAATGATAAAAACTATGGAGTCTTAGGGCATCATCCAAACTTTGTATAATGTATACTATACATAATAACAACAGTGCAGTATGTTTTGGATCGGGCTGTGAGGGAAAAGCAAAACAACAGCGCGATTGTCATCGCGGACATTGTCCTTGGTCCGAATGGACAGCTTGCTCAAGCAATTGCATCAAGGTTATTTGAAAAATTGCGACTTTCACCAATGATAAAAACTATGGAGTCTTAGGGCATCATCCAAACTTTATATAATGTATA
>JASANE010010491.1:0-121719 GCA_030248225.1 Trileptium ribeirensis
TGTTTAAATGCACCAACCCCTGTGGTGAACCGGTACACCAGAACCGAGAAAAGAAAAAGGAACTGGAATTTAAATGAGTAGCGAACAAATCAACCGAAAACGGTCCAAATTTTTCATTTATTACACGAAAAAAGCTCGAATGAATTGTCCAATCGTCATATTTACAAAACGCGACATAGCATCTGCTATAAAATTCTGAGCTCTGGAATTCAATATGGCATAATAATTACATTATTAATTGTAGATAAAATATATGATGGTTGAAAACTAAAAGATGAAGTTCTTTGTTCATGCTTCCACGTCTTAAAAACATAACAAGCCGACTGACTATCTGTGTTCCACAACACTGTTTTGCCCCGCAAACAGTCAATAAATGATAACAACCCAAAGTAGAATATCCAAGCTACACGATATTGCTCTGTTACGAACTAGACGATTATATTCTTGCATTGGGACTTGTCACGATTGGGATTGTCCCACAATTCTATCTGCAGGGGCTGCGGAAGATATTAGGTATTTTGTGGATAATTTGGGTAAGTTATCTACACGTTCTTTACAAGCTCGGACATTGGCTTATGATTTTTGTATTCATTCTGACGCTAGCAATGTGGCGTGGGCCACGATTCTTACAAATTCTACTGGAGAAATGCAAGTGTGTCACTTTAATTTGACTGGGGGCCAGTCACGTAAGATTTCAACATATCGTGAAGCTTGGATATTCTACTTTGGGTTGTTATCATTTATTGACTGTTTGCGGGGCAAAACAGTGTTGTGGAACACAGATAGTCAGTCGGCTTGTTATGTTTTAAGACGTGGAAGCATGAACAAAGAACTTCATACTTTAGTTTTGACCATAGTATATTTTTGTCTAATTAATAATGTAATTATTATGCCATATTGGATTCCAAGAGCTCAGAATTTTATAGCAGATGCTATGTCGCGTTTTGTAGATACTGACGATTGGACAATTCATTCGAGCTTTTTTCGTGTAATAAATGAAAAATTTGGACCGTTTTCGGTTGATTTGTTCGCTACTCATTTAAATTCCCAAGTTCCTTTTTCTTTTCTCGGTTCTGGTGTACCGGTTCACCAGGGGTTGGTGCATTTAAACAGAGTTGGTGTCACCATATGGCATGGGCGGTCCCACCTCCTCGTTTAGCGGCAAAAGTTCTTCAAAAGTTTATTTCAGACGGTCATATTTTGTTTTTGGCGGTTCCTTTTTGGCCATCTGCAAAATATTTTCCATTAATTTTTTCTTTGCATCACTGTGGTCAGTTCTTGAAACTGTGGTTTACTGTGCCTAATGCTCATCGGGTATTACTGCCACCAACTAATGCCCGTTCGCGTTTTGGCACCAGTGGTTAATCTTTGAAAATTTTGATGGTTTTGTTTGTTAAATCTTCTATTAATTGATTGACGTGTCTTATTTGTTATACTTACAGCTACTCAGTTTCCTTTGGTTCATTGGTCACACATAATGTGCATTACGTTGTAGCGAAGCGGAGACGTAGTAGCTTTATGTGGGACTGTAGCAATGTTTTAGAAAACTGAGTATATGCAAATTAGTATTTGTGAAGCTAGAACGAGTTATTATCTTAGTCACTTACGCTGGAATAATCTCATCGACAAGTTGATTTTTTATGTAGTTGATGCTTGTACTGTTAGCCCATCCTGCCTCCCTGCCCTTTGTTCCCTAAATTTAAATTTTCTGTTTTAGGATTAATTGCCAATTCGTCATGGGTGCGAGATCTTTCCGGGATCAATGCTTCTCGGCATGAACAACTTGCGTTAACGAAGGTTCTACTTAATGCCACGGCATGCTCTTCACTTTCCACGTATCTTGGTTATGCAGCGCAATTTTTCGACTGGCCAACTAAACTCCGACTTTTGCATCCTTTGATTCCTATTAGTCCCTCGCGTGCTGCTCTTTATTTAACATCCATCGTTTGGCGTCGTGGCTTCACGTTAATTTGGGCTGATAACTTAACTGGTACTTGTCTTTTGGAGACGGATCCAAGTTTTAAGCGCTGTGTCAGGGGTGTTAAGCGCTTAGCGTGTGGATCCACTCGAAAGAAATTGCCGCTGTCATTATAGCAAATTCATGCAATCACGGGTCCAGGGATATCAGCTACGGCATCACTCCCACTTATTCGTACGTCGCTTTATTTTTTTATATTTTCGGCAATGCTGCATTGTGAAGAACTTTTGTCTTTAAATTTTGGGCAGGTCACTGTAGATGTGGATCATCTTTCAATTAATTTGCTTCAATCAAAAAATGACCGTTTGCACAAAGGAAATATTGTCTTTGTTGCAGCAACTGGTGATTATTTCTGCCCTGTTGCTTTGTTTTAGCGTTATTAGGGTTGTGCAATCTAATATTACTGTTTTAGAAACTACGCCTATTTTCAAATAGTTGCCATATCGGAGATCATTTGGTGATTAGGTATTAACAGGGAGACGCATGTCTTATGATTTAGCCCGAAAAACGGTGAAACAAGCTGTTGCAAACATTGGTTTGGATTCTACTAAATTATCCACGCACAGTTTGCGCGCTGGTGGTGCAACTGCTTCGGTTGCTAGTGCTCTTTCCGAAAGATTATTGCAGCTTCATGGACGATGGGCATCTGCCGCTTCCAAAGATGGTTATGTTGAAGATAGCCTATCGGCCAGATTATCGGTTTCTAAAAAGATTATGGCTATTATGACTATTTTTGTTTGTTGATTGTTTATTATACAATGTGGAATCAATAACTTGAATTCGATGAGAATGATAATAAACAGCGTTCCATTTCATTAGCTACTCAGTTTCCTTTGGTTCATTGGTCACACATAAATATATATATAAGTAACTGATATGTAAATGTAAAGTTCTGACTATTACGTCGAGAATTTTCGTACTGTTGAACTGCTCTGCAGCATCAAAACGGAGCACAGACAGAAAAGTTGAGATTTTAAGCTATGTGATCTTTTTTAATTATTTTGAAATCCAAAGCTCAAATGGTACCCATGCTGCGCCGTACGGTAAACAGATCGGCTTGCTCAAAACCTCTTACTAGATCGACTTTGCGGCGGCTTGTTGCATGAAATTTCCGTTGCATATCGTGTTGGTAAACTGCTGCATGCCAAGCCTTAAACTAGTGGGACGAAAACATTGCCAGTCCCTACACTCGGTTCTGTTTTCCGACAGAGGTTTTCAAGTTTGGGAATAAGTTAGTATATATACCTGCGTGTGTTTAATGTTTAATTTGTTTAATCTCTTGATATTTCAGGGCTCGATCTCTTGATATTTCAGGCCTTGATGTCGCACCTTGTACGTGAATACTGTAGCGTACCCAGTATTTCAAAGATAGTTCGTAGTCTCTTTATATAACGCTGTCCTGAAGTACATTATTTCAAAAAAGTTTGTCGATCCGTTAGAGAAGTATTACTGACACACGGGCTTTGTAAGACGATGGTATTATTAGATCTGTAAATTGGACTCAGATAAAGTACAGAACTCGAAGGCCAACGGTATTGCGTTAATAGTAGTTTGTCTTATCTCCAAGACAGTGAATTATCAATGTTGAATATATGTAATAACCGGTGACGCAGCTGCATGGCGCAACTTCCTAACACCATGCCCATACGACCCCGGCTATCGTAACCTCAAGGGTGGACCGTGAATACCAAATTTTAATCCTATTCTTGGTCAGACCCAAGAAGCTACGCAGCTTAGCAGGCCGCAGGCGCGCTTCACGGGGTGTGTTCGGACCCCGCCCGAAGGGTTGCGCACGTGTCTAGTATCGGTATGATTTCTGAGGTCCCCCAGGGAGGCTAGCTCGCAGGTCATGGAGCTTAGCCGCTATTCCCTGTCTTAGACTCATCGGAAGTTGTTTAGTCTATTTTTAGTGTGATAAGTGTTGAAACAAAATGTCAAAATGTCCCTAGAAATTTGAAGCTCAAGACGAGTTACCTAGTTAAGATCGCGATATGCTCCGTGTTAGAGCATTGACCTATGTGGCCCCCACAGGGTTCCGACGAGCCCTGAGTGTTTAGAGTCGGATTATCAATGGCGTGGCCTGCTCTGTTCTAGTGAATTCTAAGCGAGTACACTGGTACCTTGACCAGTGGAAATTTAGCTTATTCAAGTGGAGAAAGTGCCTAACAAATTTTGAGTCACTGTGATAAAAGTGTTAAATTTTGTGGACGTTTTCTCGTAGTTTTGTTTCCTAATTCCCGTAAAAGCAAATAGATAACTCAGAAGGCCATGCGCGCCAGTGCTTGCGACATTCTCGCACACAAGCCATGGCGAGCAGTGCCTGCTCGTCCGTGCGGACAAACCATAGAAAAAGCACAAATCCCTATCGTCTCGGAAGGAAATAAGTCTGAACACAATGTTTAAAGTACAACGTTTATTGTAATAATCAAGTCTTAGTCGGGGACGAGTGTTTTCGGGACGTGACTGGAAGCCTAACGACAGCTCGAGGTGGTCGCTGCCATTCGATACATAATGGGGCACAGGACATTAAAACGGGCAAAATGGACGGAGCATGCGGCTTCACGCACGTGCGTGAACTAGGGGCGGTTATCCCTGCGTTAGCTCAATGTTAGCGATTGTTTCAGCTATAGGGCGCAGCATGCAGGGGCCCTAGAGTGCTTCAGAAAATGCTCCTACCGTACTAACTCAAACGTATGGTGATCGACAGTAAACTATACTATTGGGAAGAGGAAGAGTGAAAACGAGGTTTGGCCCTACGAGCTCTGCTGTAATAACAGGGTCAACGCGGAGGCCCGATGAATATTCGATATGGATTCGATTGTCATGCCGACCGAACAATTTCTACTATCGTTTCCGATCAATTTGTCCATCCAAGGTACGACTGACCGAACGGGAAGCAGGAGAAGAAGGAAGAGGGGGCGTAAAATTCAGTACATTCGGGCAGGAGAATGCGGTCGTGACATTGGATGACACGACACGCCCTTCTAGGTAAGTTTCGAGGCCGCCCCCCCAGCGGAGAGCCTGGTTCATTGGATTTAGTTTGGTGTGTCCGCTGGAATTTTGGTGGGGGCAAGTTGTACGGGCTCAACGCACCGAGCCGAGGGGTGACTCGGCGTTATTCACTACTTTTGGGGCCATTTTGGATAGTCGGGACAGGGGCGGTCGGCCCCGGACGCCTTTGCGTCTTGTGTTTTCTCTTCGGATGTTGGTCTTTTACCTCTCTCTAACGACTATTTTTCTCTTTCACTGCATTATTGCAGTGTCTCAACTGCATTGTAGTGCAGTTGAGTTATTATAAATAGTAAAAGACTCAATAGTAAAAGTCGATGTGTTCCTATGGCTGAATGGTTAAGACTGATGAAACTGCAGCGGATTTAAATTCTCCGTGCAGGATCTACTCACGAAAGGGGAAAATTATAGCCGGCTGACATTGAAACTATAGAAAAGTGAAACTGGGCATACATAGTACATAGCCTAACGGGCAAACCGAGCTAAAATCAAAGAAAAGCTAAACTCAGCGATCAACTCGCTCCAAAACAAAAAAGAGGTTTTGCACTCGCCCGGTTTGGGGCTGAAATGGCCCGGGCGAGGAGGTAAGTTTTCTTTATTTTTAGAAAGTACTAAAATTTTATTTGAAGGCGGGGACCCAATGTGTTTCTCCCGCAAGGACGGTTTCTAGCGACGGCTCAGGGGTAAACCTAAATTCTATTTCTTCTATACAATGGTCTCGAGAGAAAACCATTGCGTAGTGCAGTAGTGAACACCGGTAAACTTTGTTGTTTTCACCTAGTAGTTATTTGGGGTCCAAAACTTGTGTATAACCACAGAACGAAGCGTCATCGTCCTAGGTCGAGGTCTGCTAAATTTTGTTCAGCTGGGGGTTTATTCCTCCAGCTCATTTTTGATCACACGGGGGCAAGAGGACACCTAAAGGCACTCCGGTCAGTCGTCCTACTGAGATTGACGTACAAATGAGATGCCTACTGAGTGAGTCGTCTGTGTGCTCTAAAATCAGATTCAAGCAACTGAGTGAAAAGAAATCCGAGACAACATTCCGTGAGAGCAACAAACATCTTAAGCTCACGTCAACGTCCTTAGAATTTGTTTAGTCTTTTAAATTCCCAAATTTTCTTAACTCAAGAACAAAACGAAATTTTAAGGGTTTCCTAAAACCCGACGGAGGCTAGTCCTCCGTCCCTAATCTGCATTTCTGTCCAAGCCCAAACGCGGCATGAGCATTGAACAGTCCAGTAAGCTGCAAATTTGGAAAACCATCAAAACAAATCATCGAACAAGTCCTTATTTCGTGGTATGCACGTTCAAGAAAGTTTACCGTGGTCGGCTCAGGAAAATTCGTTGATCCTAACTCAAAAGAAGCAAGTCATGTAAAGTCTCGACGTGAAGCGTCCATTTTGTTGTGCCTTACCTAAGACCACGGGGAACCAGCAAGACTTCGACCTAGTTTCCCGTCTTCACAACGCTCTGTGCGGGTGTACTGAAAATCGCCTAATGCCTTCTGTAACGGAACTCGGTATGAAAGGTTGATTCCAGTTGAAGTCGTGTGTAGCATTTCCGTAGGGTAGGGAGGATCGCAACCCGAATACGAATAATTCTACTTGCGAGCAATGGTCACGCTATATTCTGGAGGTGCCTAGGCGAACGGTCTGTTACTCTTCACACAGCAGGGAAACTAAACCCCTGTAATCACTAGACCTTCACGTACTTACGAGTGTCGATCTTTGGGGCAGCACCAGCTGAACCCCCTTCGCGAGGCATACACCTTCGCGGAACCTCCATGGTCCATCGAGTCCATTCGAGGCGAAAAGCGAAAAAGAAAAAGCAAACACAGAGCCGAATGAAAACCATAGATAACATGAAAACAATGCGCCGGAGCCGGTCAGTAAAGTCGACCGAACTCCGCGCTATCGAAGTCGAACTGATTCCAAGATTCGACGCGTTGGTTGTAACCTCGAAATTTCTGTCTGTATGTTACGATGGCGATTTTGTCGCCGTCCAATCGTTGGCGACTGCTTGACGCCCACTTTTTTGGGTTTTCTGTCCAGTGTCCAATTGGAGACACTTCCGGAAAATCGAATCTTGACGGCTACCGTAAACCGTCGATGTCCTTAAAGAGAGTAGGCTTCAATTAAATTTGCCGACTTTAAGTTTGAATCTTCCGAGTACTCGGAAGTTGACCATCTGTGATTTTTGTCCAAATTTTCCCAAGAAAAGTAAATTTTGAAGTCCTAATTTCCCGTCCTTATCGCCGGATGTCCAGCGAAATCAGATCCTAAACTAACAAGATTTGAACTGTTTCCGGTCCCAGCTTAACTTAAACTATTGCAGATACTTTCGGGTCACGCAATTTCCTTCTTCAACCCCAATTAGCGTGACAATCTGCTCGAATTTAGGACTATTTACTCTTCCCAGCCCATCCGAGTCGGCAAACATCAACTCGGCCTTTGTGGTTTTCGACTTGCTGCCCTCCTAATTAAGCTAATTTGAATTTGGAATGTGACCCTAACTCGCGAGGACACCTTAGAACGTCAAGAAAAATCAAGCTAATTTCTAATTTTCATGCGAGTATGTATGCTTTAAAGTCGCGCCGGGGGGGGAACCAACGGCGGGAACGTGCCCGTCTCAAGGCCAGAGACGGGGTGGATCCTTACGTATTCCTAATTTGTCAGGCACCCTGTTCCAGGGTCCCTAGGGTCCGAGGGAGGGCCCTAAAGTCGCCCCCCCGTTCGTCCTATCCGTCCATGTCTCGTCCGTCCGTAAAACTCTGAAATTTAATGAATTTTAGTGTACGATGTCCTCGTCCGTCCGTTTTTTCATGTCCTCATATATATGTATACATATATATATACATCTATATCTATCTACAACTACTCATGGAAGACACACGATCACATACACAAACACACACAGTACACACTAAACATGTTGGCGTCCTGAGCGACAGAAAGGTCGCTCAGGATAAACACACACACAGCACGTCAAACACAACAACATCAAAACGACAAAGAAGAAAACCGACCAGAAACGTCGGTTAGAGAGAGAACGAGGACAAAAGCGAAAGGACAGCAAGGACACGAGGCGGGTGTGGGAAGGGAAGCGGGACAAGGGAATCCGGGACGATTTTCGAGGGACTGGGGTCAGATTTGATCCCAGGACGGAAAACGGGGTCGATTGATACCAAACACAAGGGGGGTAGACATAGAAGCGGGTCGGGACCCTCACATGGGTTCCGATGTATATTAGTATGGGGAGCTTTAGCGGGCTCTCCTGCGCTAACGGATGGGCGGAGCGATGCCCGCCGGGTATCGTTGGACTCACTGCCCAACGGCAATTCGAGCGAGGGGCGATATTGCTACTGGGGCGGCAGGAGTAAAAACGGTACTAAAATCGCGGCGATTAGAGAGAGTGATGGCTACGGTGGGGGCGCGTTTGTTGGTCGTCCGGGTTAACGGGGCGGCGGATCGAGACCCGCCGGGTATTTTTGGAAATATCTCATCGAGACGAATCCAATGAGGGGCGGTTCGCCCATTTTAGAGTGGAGCGAAAAATCTAATCAAGCCCATCAGCAGTTGGCGGTAGCTTTCTAGGCATCTTTGAGTGACTGCCGCGGGTCAGCAGGGATTCGGGCGGAGGTTCGACGCATATTGTTGGATTCCACTAGTCGCGATGAACAAAACGAGGGGTCGATGCGCCGGTTCTGACACGGAGTATGGCGAAAGGGATGTCGGAAAGTGGGGTTTTGTATTGGTTGCATACTGCAATAAGCTACAGAAACAAGGCGGTTTTGCCTAAAAATTGTCCACAGGGCACACACATAAATTGATACATGTACATATTTTATATATGATATGTCCTAACTACATGGAAAGTGATAGTCCGGGTTCCACGGTGACAATCCTACCTAGCGTAAGTAGCGATTGTCTCTACGTATTACAGGCGAAGTTCTGGCGTTGTCCGGAGCGGTTTTGGAAGTCCCCTCACACTTCCCCAACGTGTTCTACCCGTCTATGGTGGTTATGTTCCGGATCACGGCACCGTAGACGGTGGCGGGCCTTCGAATTAACCCGGCATCCGTCGTTCCGCATGCTTGCGAAGACTACCAAAAGTGTGATTTCCGCTTAGTTTGACTTGCTGTTTTCCGTGACCATTACTCAGTACATTGCTAAAACCAAGTAAATTTAATATTTTTGATTTCGGTCTTAACAAACTTGCTTTCTTGAACGTGCAGTCAGGGGCCTCCTATTCCCGGACGGTCGTAACCGTCACGGTTTTAACGCGTAGCGGCTGCTGGTTGTGGTTCCAGCGTGATGCTTACTCTCTGTCGGTGTGGAGCGTAGGGTCCAGTATCCTAAATCGGCTTGATCAACCTGATTTCGTTATTCCGTTCAGCGTACCTCACACAACACTCGTCCCGATGGTCAATTGCGGCAACTAATACAAACAGTATACAACATTTTTGTACAAACGGTATATATTTTACGATATTTTTAAAAAGTTTTATACAAACGGTATACGATATTTTATACAAACGGTATGCGATATTTTTATACAAACGGTATACGATATTTTTATACAAAACAGTTTATGACATTTTTTATACAAACGGTATACGATATTTTTATACAAACGGTATACGATATTTTTATACAAAACAGTTTATGACATTTTTATACAAACGGTATACGATATTTTTATACAAACGGTATACGATATTTTTATACAAAATAGTTTATGACATTTTTTATACAAACGGCCATGTGCCAACGCTTCCCGCTACGATTTTGAGTACGAAGGTCCTGAAATGCTCGTGACAGGGCCGAAGCGGCCCTGTTACATATATATCATTTAGAGAAACATACACAGTTATATTGAGCATCAACGTGGAAAATGAGCCGAATATATATATAAGTTATGCTGCTTGAATAGTTGAGGATACATTGCGTTTACATAGGGCATCAATTTGTTCTACAAAATGAGACCTAGTAACATCCGTATAGCTCGAGTGGTTGCGGAGATATTGTCATTTTCGCGTGTTTGGGTCCCATTGTCTCATTCAAAAATTTGTTTTGGACCAACCCTGTAGCATAAATAATGACAACCATAGCACACTATTTGCTGTTACATAGACAGTAAAATGGGTTACAAAATTGTACCAAAATCCCCTATCGCTCAAGCTGTTGCGCAGATAATAAGCTATGCTATTTTCGTGTATTTTGGGTCTCATGGGTGAATTCAATATCCATTTACTCAACCACACAGCGTATAGTGTCATTCTGCGTTAGACTATCAAACACTTAAATGTAGAAGGAGCTTAAAATGAACTATTTTATATTCATGCATGCTTATTGTTGGGGTAGGGGATATTTATCATCCGGAGAAGTAGGACACCGCTCGGCTAGTAGAGTGACCCATGCCACTAGCCAATGATCTTCACCCCCTAATGTGGTGCTTATATGTCTGCGCAGCCTCAGGATGGCCTGTCTTCCTTCAGGGAAAGGGGTGCCTAGGCCCCAGGAAAAATAATCTTCCTTCCGCCCTAACTATGAACATGCATGTTTTAGACGTATGCACCATTTACCTTAATATGTGTGCACTTAGGGCCGAATTCTGTCACAACCAATTCCGGCGCGTGACACAAAGGCACAGCCACGTCCGGCCCTTCATAAATTAAATTAATAGGAAAGCTATGGTAGTATTTTTGTACGAATCGGGAGCGGTTATGTCTCATGGTTTAATAGACGGGCGGGCTATTGAAAAACTATTTGTTACATTCAGTTTAGCAGATTGTGTTACAGGGAAAATATTTAGCTGTAGGCCCAAAAAAACCAAGATTAGTAGTAATCATACTAAGACGCATAAATGCTGGTAAAATAAATACGTAAATAACGGTATTATCAAAATTTTCGTTTAAACGCCTGTAAGCCAACCTTGTAGCTATGTAAAACATGCTTTTTCATACATAACAATTATGCTATTGTAACTGAAAGGATGTTTTACGAAAACATGACCATATGAATCCCCAATTTCCCTGTTTGTGTGATTTTCCATTGTCGTCATATATTTCTGGCTTTTAGAGCAGATTCCGGTCCTTGTGACAATATATCAGCCTCGCTTTACTATTAGCTAATATATTTGTAGGGTCTGGCTCGGCCCAAAAAATGTCACGGTGGCTAATCGAGGCTAGCCAAACGGCTTTAGAGCCGCGGCATACTGTGACAAAATCCGGCCCTTAAACACCTTACACACCTTAAAATAAATGATGCATTATTTCAACAATTGTGCTTTGCGGTGCATAAAATTGTAATCGTGATCGGATGAACAACACAGAGACTTTGTATTGAATTGAACGCATAGCAAATAATATGCTGTTATCAGCTACATACACTATTGAAACAAATTAAATGGTGTATCCTACACCATGTCCCTAATCGTACGCCACCAGCAATGTAGGCTATTTGAAAACACTGTCCTACACACTACAGTGTATCAGCCAATATCTTGATGATGGCAGATGGCTCCGGGGTAGACAAAACTCCCACGATTTCAGACGAATTACAACGCAAACGACCAATTATGATTTTGGCTGACCCCACTCCGTCTGTATACGATTTTACTTCCAATACAGTATTTTCTATCGAACCGAGTTTTATAGCCATATATGTGCTGATAACGCTGAGGATTCAAATCACCCGTCGTTGAAAATAAAATTATTTAGAATACACTAGCTCAGCATTCCTGGCCTCATAATGGCCACCATGTGGAAAGTTGGTCAGGTTTCGACGTTTCTCTGCCTTTGACGATCCGTATTGCGGAAGAGGCTCCGTCGGTTCTCAACCGTGTGTTCGTGAGCCGAGCCTGTTCGCAATGAAAATGAGGCAAACAGCTCATCCGACGGTACCCTATATAGCTATGACAAAAATACAGCAGTTACTTACCGGCATCCTGAACCTAGCTGTTGGGTAATAGTTAAGCTAGTACGCACATAGTGCCCTAGTAGCTGCGGTCATTATACAGAACAACACGTAGTCCATACTTTTTCCCGATATGGTACATTAACATACAATCTGTGTTAAGCTCGCACTTCCCTCGTGCCTCTATTAGGTTTTAGCAGACACTAATACGCTATAGGCTGGTTGGGAACTAGTCAAGGCTTAGTGAGATTCCGTGAATTCGATAATACATTACGACTCTAGTAGGTGCTCGCACACCAGTATACTATTAATACCTGAGTTGCAAAATTTGTTATAACTCTAGTTATAATTTTTCAAAAAAAAAATTATGCCAGAAAATTATAATTATTTGCCGCGCTCCTCGTTTAACTGTCAACGTACACGTCTACGGTCTCGCTGGCTCGTTACTGTCACATGAAAGCCTAATTCAGTTTAAATACCTCACCAATGTGCTATCAGTAACTAAGCTGAGCTCTATGCTTCGCCAATCGAGAGATGCTTGCGCCTTTGATGCAATACTGCAAAGGGGAAAAGTGATCTTTCACGACCACTAATTTACCTTGTTTACTCAAAATCAAGAATTAAAAGCACATCATAAAGAAAAATGAATTCAGTAGCCTGGTCGTTGTACCGTTATCATGGAACTAAATGTTTACTGTTAGGTTTGGTTAGCTAGGTTAGTTAGGTTTCTGTGTCTGCTATAGGGGCTGGCTGGTGTGTAACCGTGTTGCGGAAAAAGAAAGAATATTTATTTGGCACGCTCCGTGAAACGATATGCCTCCGGACATCTAACCGCTCGTTATTTAACGCTCGAGCAATATAAATCCCAAATGTTAGAAACACCACGTCATTAAAATCGACATGAACAAGCAAAATCCACCGCCATTGTTCGTTACAGACTGGATATATTCTTGACCTAGTAGGTGATGTTTTGTCCAGGTAGGGGAACGGAAGGGGAAAAGTACTGTAAAATCGGTTGCTGGCAACTAGATGGCATTACCGAGGTTTAGACTGATTTGGAATATGTTAATCAAAAATAGCGCTCTTGAAGGCAGAGGTACCCCCGCAGCTAGCCTGAAAGCTGCATACTACCCAGGCTACGCCGCAGCTTATCGCTAACAGCATCGCAGTCGCGAGTTGGCGATTCCGCAAGCCGTCGTCCGGCCGCTATGCGAACGTAACCTAGACCAACATATAAAGTCAAAAATCATTTAATGGAAGAAAACAATAAGGAGAAATAACACATCAAATGCAAGTCCAAAACTATAATGCAAAAATGTTTTGTCTCAAAATTTAGGATTTTGTAGGCAAAATGTTTTTCAAAAATTAAATAACGCTAAGGATAACACTAAAATGTATTTATGTAGCTACAAAATACATCCACGTTAGTAAAAACTACATAAAAATATGGAAATATTTAGCATTTCTATCAAACAAAATTTATCCCCACCTTGAAATTCCCCCCGAGAATGAACATCGCAGCCCCCGAAGTTCCCCACTTTTGGGGGATGGCTATGGACAGTCAGAAAGTGGGGTAGGGGAATTACGGGAGTTTAGGTCAATTGGGCAAAGGGAAAAGGAAATTGCGTAGGAATAGTGTTGGGAAATGTTAGTTAAATTTTGGAAATTGGCTTTGAAAATTTTAATAGTTTTGATAGGAAAGTAAGGAAAGGGGTTAGGAAGGTAAGGGGAAGGAAGACGGGTTAGGGAAAGAGAAATTTGGAAGGAAGACAAACGAAAAATGAAGTTTCGTGAATGTAGGCATTGGATAATGTTAAAGGAAGGATATTTAATGAAAGAAAAAGATTGGGAAAATTTTGGAAATTTTGTGGGATAGGGGGAGGTGATGGGGTGTCTGTAGAAGGGAGTTAAGGAAGTGATGGTGAAGAATTAAGAATTTTTAAGAAGTGATGGTGAAGAATTAAGAATTTAGAATTAAGAACTTTTAAGTGATGGTGAAGAATTAAGAATTTTGGTAAAGGGTGAGAAGGGAAAAGGGATTTGGGAAGTTCTCGGAGAAAGGGGGAAGATTAATGGGGTATTTCGAAAAAAAATGGAAACGAGAGAAATAAGTGAAATTTGAAAACCTAACAAATACTTGGGGAACGAAGAGTTAGAATGAGGAAATATGGATGGATTTGTCAGAATGGGGGAATTTTATGGGGTAGTTTAGAGGAGAAAAGTTTGTAAGTGCGGTGGGAAAGACGAAATTGTTGTAAGAGTATACTGGAAGGAGAAACGTGCCATGGACGGTAGCAGAATTAGGGAGATAGGGTGTTTTGGAAGAGAAGAGAAGTGTTTAGAAAGAAATTCAGTAAGGGAGGGGAATGGGTCAGGTAGAGTATAATTTGAGGGAAGGAAAATGGAAATTTTGTAAATATAAGAAAGGGTAGCATAGGAAGGGGTAGAAAGTGGAAGGGAATAAGAAAAATCTGATAAAGGGAAAAGGATACGTTTTTGAGAAAGAGAAAATTAATTTGGGGAGATTTAGGGAAAATTAATTTCGGGAAAGATTTGTAGGAATTTAAGGATAAAAATGAAATAGTGGAGAGGAAAGTGAAGTTTGGCTATTAATTACTTAGCTAGTAAGGAAAGAAAAGGTAGTTTCGCTATTATTTGGTGTTGTTTTGATGGTGGGGGGTTTGTATAGAGATTTTTGTTATTACGGCTATCGAATATTTAAATTGGGACATGATTTATCAGAGAAAAAGTGCGTTTCGAGGTGTGGCCAGTAGTGTGCCGGTAGAACGTCTCGAGTGGCACGCGTCCTTTTTTATGGTCAATCTCGATGCCCTATATTTCGCGTTGCGGCGTGGGTAGATCCGAAGCACTCGCAATTTAGATAATTGAGCACCAAACACGTAGAAAGAAATGTTTATTACAACACCGGATAAAACGTTATGGCACGACACTGAGCATCGACGCGTAGTGCTATCCTTTAGTACTAATTTTTATTGAGGACACTTTTGAAAACTAGTTTTTCCTGATTCAGATATTATTGTGAGTTTATCGGCCTTCTCCGCGGCACGTTTCTTACTAAAACGCAACCGACATCTCCAATGGTGGCCACAGGGAAAGGGGTGGAAGCTGAGAGCGAGTTCGAGAATTGCCCAAGAAGAAGTGAAATCAAGAATTAAGGGTAAGAGCCACCAAGGGATGCACCGGTCTACCAGCGGTCGGAGATACCCTTTATCACTGGATGAGAGTTGCGCGAGTTCCCAGCGGTAGACATGTCATTGTCCCGGGCAGGGATATCAAGTTTAGGTCGATGGTTGGAACTTATTTGCAAATTAAGTTGAATAGGCCGTGTGAACGTATATACATTAAAATAAACCACAGTTAAACTAATTATGCTCTGCAACCTAAACAGGCTTAGACTATTGGTTGTACTAAAAAAATAAATTACTATGGGATAAAAATTGTGAGTTTAGGTAAGGATAGGATCGATGCGTTCGGCATCCTTTTAGGTATGGCCTTTTCAGAATTAAGCTAAGAATAAATTGAATTTTGGTTAGCAGGACTGCATATCCGTGCTAATACTGTCTAAACCCTGGCGAGTCCGGAGAACGTGCCGTGGGTAATTAATTTATACTAAAAATGCTTGAATAGAACTGATGAATTTCAAAATTTAACCTGAAAATTTTAACTAACGTTATCGAATGTGAGCACTTAGCTCCTCAACGGTTGTACCCTGGCTAGTCCGACTGACAGGCCATGGGACATTGATAACATTTTGAAAAAGAGTAAGTCATGACATTAAGTAGAACTTTGTAAAAGTTTGAATTGTAAAACCGAATACATTTAAGACCTGATTAAAGAAGTTTTTTTTAAAAAGAATTTGTAAAGTTAAAATGAACAGTCCAGAAAACAACGTTAGAATATTGCGAATTAAAACAATAATTTATTTAGAGATTTCTTAAATAGTTTTGCATGGCGGTGCCGTGTCCGTTTAGACTAGCACACGCACCCCTAAGTTAGAATTTGCCAGAACGTGTCCGAGATCACAGGTTCTGAATGTGATACTTATAAATTTCATGCAAAATATTTTAGGCGAAATGTCACTACGGCGAAGAGTCCGCATAACAGTCCCGTAGTGCGTAGTAAAAAGAATTTGAATAAGTTTTGGCATAATTTAAAAAAAATAAAATTGAAAAATTTGAATTGAGACGTTTCATCTTGGGTGGTCAACCAAGGGTAGGTTGGAACTGTATTAGTTCTGAAGGCATCCAAGCTCTATCTCAGCTCGACAAGCGGCCAGAGTTGAGATACAGACTGGAGCGGGAAGGATTTTCCATAAGTTTGTTTTCTTGTGTGTACACAATAGAATTTTCTGTTACCTAGGATAACCATGTCCTACATACAATAAATTTGGTTCTTTACCTTTAGAGATCGTAATATTAAAAGCGCAGGATTGCACTAGGACGATAAAGCTCTAGCTATTTACAAATCGTCTGAAGATAATAAAAAAATGAATAACACTATTCAAAATAACATGTTGAGCAATCCGTTGGAATAAGAGTTTTATTAACCGTTTAACGAATATTGCCGCACAAATGCCAACTGAATGAGGGCTAGAGGAATAGTGTGGCTTTCCCTCCTAACCTTATTATAAAAGAAGGCGCCTGTGTGATGACCCGCATCATTTAATGTTTGTAAGTAACAGCTAGCAACCTGCAGGTAAAATAAAAGAAACAAAACCATCAGCTCTTGCTGGCCTGGTAACACACACAGTCATATAGTAGAAATTTTATTACCTGACGTTAGCTGGAGCCAGTTGATTTTAACTTTACAAATTACTTTTTTAAAAAAAACTTACTTAATCAGGTCTTAAATTATTCGGTTTTACCATTCAAACTTTCAAAGTTCTACTTAATGTCATACTTACTCTTTTTCAAAATGTTCAATGTCCCATGGCCTGTCGGTGGGATGCACCAGGGTACAACCGTAGAGCTAAGTGTTCATATTCAATAACGTTAGTTAAAATTTTCATGTTAAATTTTGAAGTTCATCAATTCTATTTAAGCATTTTTAGTATAAATTAATTACCCACCGCACGTTTTCCGGACTCGCCAGGGTTTAGACAGTATTAGCACGGGTATCGCAGGTTTCCCTTACTAACCAAAATTTAATTTAGTCTTAGCTTAATTCAGAAAAGGCCATACCTAAAAGGGTGCCGAAATCATCAATCCTATCCTTACCTAAACTACAAGTTTTATCCCATAGCAATTTTTTTTTTAGTGCAATCAATGGTCTAAGCCTGATATAGTTGCAGGCATAATTGAGTTTAACTGCAATTTATTTTCATGTATATACGTTACACACGGCCTATTCAGCTTAGCTCATAATCAACATCAGACATTGACCTAAACTCGTAGTCCCCGCTCCGGGACAATGACATGTTTACCGCTAGGAACTCGCGCAACTCTCATCCGGTGATAAAGGGTATCTTCAACCGCTGGTAGGATTGGTGCATCCCTTGGTGGCTCTTATCCTCTTAATTCTTGATTTCACTTCTTCTTAGGCCTTCTAAATGGCACGTTTCTTACTAAAACTCAACCCACACCTCCAATGGTTGCCACCATTGGATCGGTTGGAAGCTGAGAGCGATTTTTAGAATGGCCTAAGAAAAAGTGAAACCAAGAACAGATAGGCCACCAAGGGATTCACAGGTACCAGCGGTCGAAGATATCCTTTATAAATGGATGAGAGTTGCACTAGTTTTCAGCGGTAGACATTCAGTGTCCCGGAAATAAAAATCTCAGTTTAGCTAAAAGATCATACTACGTGCTAATGAGCTAAGCTGGATAGGCCATGTGAACGTATATACTCGAGAACAAATATCAGTTAACCAATTATGCCTACAATCTGAACAGATGTAGACCATTAGTGGCTCAATAATCTAAATTGCTATGGATAAAAATTGTGAGGCAAGGGTAGGATTGATGCGTTCGGCACACTTTTAGGTATCAGCCTTTTCAGAATTAAGCTAAGAATAAATTAAATATTGGTTAGCAGAACTGCGTATCCATGCTAATATCCTGTCTAAACCCCCTCGAGTCGCAAAAAACGTGCCATAAGATAATTAATTTATAGTAAAAATGCTTGGATAGAATTGATGAATTTCAAAATTTAACATGAAAATATTAACTAACATTATCGAATATGAGCACTTAGCTCCTCAACTGGTTGTACTAAGCTAGTCCAACTGACAGGCCATGGGACATTGATAACATTTTGAAAAAGAGTAAGTCATGACATTAAGTAGAACTTTGTAAAAGTTTGAATTGTAAAACCGAATACATTTAAGACCTGATTAAAGAAGTTTTTTTTAAAAAGAATTTGTAAAGTTAAAATGAACAGTCCAGCTAACGTCAGGTAATAAAATTTCTACTATATGACTGTGTGTGTTACCAGGCCAGCAAGAGCTGATGGTTTTGTTTTACTTATTTTTACCTGCAGGTTGCTAGCTGTTACTTACAAACATTAAATGATGTGGGTCATTAAACAGGCGCCTTCTTTTATAATAAGGTTAAGGGGGCAGAGCCACACTATTCCTCTAGCCCTCATTCAGTTGGCATTTGTGCGGGCAATATTCATTTAAACGGTTAATAAAACTCTTATTCCAACGGATTGCTCAACATGTTATTACGAATAGTGTTATTCATTTTTTATTATCTTCAGACGACTTGTAAATAGGTAGAGCTTTATCGTCTTAGTGCTATCCTGCGCTTTTAATATTACAATCTCTAAAGGTAAAGAAGCCATTTTTACTTTATGTAGAACATGGTTATCCTAGGTAACAGAAAAGCCTAGTGTGTACACACAAGAAAACAAACTTATGGAAATATTCTTCCCGCTCCAGTATGTATCTCAACTCTGGCCGCGTGTCGAGCTGAGATAGAGTTTTGGATGCATTCAGAATCTAATACAGTTCCAACCTACCCTTGGTTGACCACCCATGATAAAATTTCTTATTACGCACTTTTTGATTCAAATTTTTCAATTTTATTTTTTTATAAATTATGCCAAAACTTATTCAAATTCTTTTTACTACGCACTACGGGACTGTTATGCGGACATCTTAGCCATAGTGACATTTTCGCCTAAAATATTTTGCATGAAATTTATAAGTATCACACTCAGAACCTGTGATCTCAGACACGTTCTGATAATTGTAAACTTAGGGCTGCGTGTGCTAGTCAAAACGGACACGGCACAATTATGTAAGAAATATCTACAGAATAAATTATTGTTTTAATTCGCAATTATTCTAATGTTGTTTTCTAGACTGTTTATTTTAACTTTACAAATTCTGTTTAAAAAAAACTTCTTTAATCAGGTCTTAAATGTATTCGGTTTTACATTCAAACTTTTACAAAGTTCTTTAATGTCATGAGTTACTCTTTTCCAAATGTATCAATGTCCCATGGCCTGTAAGTAGGACTAGCCAGGGTACAACAGTTGAGGAGCTAAGTGCTCATATTCAATAACGTTAGTCAAAATTTTTTCATGTTAAATTTTGAAATTCATCAGTTCTATTTAAGCATTTTTAGTATAAATTAATTACCCACGGCACGTTCTCCGGACTCGCAGGGTTTAAGGTTATTCAGCACGGGGTACGCAGTCCTGCTAACCAAAATTTAATTTTATTCTTAGCTTAATTATCAAAAGGCCATACCTAAAAGGATGCCAAACACATCGATCCTACCCTTGCCTAAACTCACAATTTTTATCCCATAGCAATTTATTTTTTTGTACAACTAATAGTCTAGGCCTGTTTAGGTTGCAGAGCATAATTAGTTTAACTGTCAATTATTTTCATGTATATACGTTCACACGGCCTATTCAACTTAATTTGCAAATAAGTTCCGGGGAACCATCGACCTAAACTTAATATCCCTGCCCGGGACAATGGCATGTCTACAGCTGGGAACTCGCGCAACTCTCATCCAAGTGATAAAGGGTATCTCCGACCGCCTGGTAGACCGGTGCAGTGCTTGGTAGCTCTTACCCTTAATTCTTGATTTAGCTTCTTATTAGGCAATTCTCGAAATCGCTCTAGCTTCCATCCCTTCCCCTCTGGCAACCATTGTCACTGTACTTCGTTCAGTTAGCCGTGTATTGCTCTGAGCGAAGCATCCAGTTTTCTATAAGTGCGTGACACTGGATTTTTGTAGCAATCTGTTTTCATAAAATTTGCTACGCAACAAAAATAGCAACAAAAACAAATTTCCAAGCTGCAATAATCTATATCCAAGTTCGTGGGAAGGTAGATTTTTATTTTTTGGTTCGTTCAAATTTTCTGATTGTATTTTGGTCACGATATTTTTAGTTCCTTCATCGAATAGAGGAATATTCGTTCTAAATGATTCCATGGATGGATACCATATATATACTATGAGGAATTGAAATAATTTAACTCAATAATTAAATAACTATCGGCTGGTTGGTTAACGATGTTTTGAAATACAAGTTAAAATAAATTTAATAAGATTTGAAGAAAATATATGTTCCCAGCTTCGCTCCGGTTCGTGGTCAAATGACACAGGATGTCTCGCTTTCTTTATTTTTTCTGTCATGGCATTATTATTCACTTATTGACACCTGAGGTTCGCTGTTTAAATTTACCAATTATTCAGCAGTTGATTCGTCCTCGTTCGATAGCCAGCCATTGGGAGGTGAAGCTCTTTAATTTGACTTCAAATAAATATCAATTTGTAATTTATTTTTCGGAATTTAATGAAATTAAATATTTTATTTTAACCCCAGCTTTGAGAACTGACAAACTCGAATAAAATATTTTAATACCAAAATGATGCTGCTTTCAAAAGAATTTAATTATCAAGCGATGCTTCCAAAGGAATGTTAATATAATAATTGTTGGATCTAATAATATTGAATTACAGTAGCCCAAAGCGAATCCTGATGACGCAAGCTCCCGGATTCATATATTTGTACCAGTCAAAGAACGAGCTGAATAACAATTTCCTCATTATACAAATAAAATTTTTCGAATAGTTCCAAGTTTACCCGGCGTTCTGTTTGTTTGGGTGTAAGCTATCTAGATCTTGTCCCGAATATAAACAATCAATCAACTGTCGAATTATTTTGATGGTTAAGTCGAAATTATATTTTTGAAATATCAGCTTAATTCGTTTCTCTACAGGACTACCCACCACGTTTTTGCTAATTTCTTGTTTGTGTCTTGGTTTGAAGCAAATTTTCAATGAGCTTTCAGCTGGAAGTTTTGAGCATATTAAATCGGGATCGGCTGTTGTATGTGTAACAGCATTCAGCGCCTCTAGGATTTTACCGTTGCTGCTGCTTATATATTAACCCTTTTGTTCGTAAATTGACAAACGTTTCACAATGTATAATGTGCAGTGAGTTGATTGCCGCATTTGTTGCTTGGAGTGCGTTTGCAAGTGTGTTATTTGTTCGCTTTGCGAGATACCTTTAGGAACCGTCCAGCAGCTCCAACATAGCGTAGACACCCGCATCCAATCAATTCAGGTTCAATCGGTCGTTGGAGCAAAAGTTTGTTTAATATCGTGCAAAATACGTTGTAGTTAAGGAAGGAACAGGTTAACAGCAAGAAAATCTATCACATTACATTGCACTTTATTTATCAGCTACAACGTATTACAACATTATATAAGTACGATACTGATAAGTGGATTCTTAGCATTAGAAATTAAAACGGTCATTTGCTGCAATCATGCATTATTGCCATCGATTAGACCACTAACTATTCATTAGATTGCTAAAGAAAATCCTCTAGACAGAACAAGCCAATTATATTTGATGGAGTAACCTGTTGAGTTATGAACTGTGCAGTAGCTAAAAGAATGAGAAAGGTTTCTCAACGGCTGTAGACATCACTTCCTATTAAACATATGAACATTTAAATAACAAATTTAAGATTCAATAAAATTATATTTTTGCCATATATATGTTGTTGTATATATGTTATAGCTTCAATTTCAAATTCTCAGAACCCACCGAAATCCTGCTATACGTAGAGATAGCCCATGTTTCACTAATAATTAAATAAATTTGGAAACATCTATGCCAAAAATGCATGCAACTAGAAATTTTTGGCCCATGAGATGATTTAGAAATTTCAATTTACTGGAATGAGTTTTAACTTCTATTATATTTAAAGTGAATATGTTATATTTCCATACTCGTTGTGTTAAATATTCCAGTAGTTTTTTTTAATATTTCCAATTCGTGTCAGTACCAATCTGTTTGCCATTGTGTTGTGTTGACAAGGACACGTTGCGTTAACGCTGAATTCTGGTCAGTTGTTCGGTCATATTCCTAAAATTTATCGGATCTACAAAACAAGTAATGATGTAAAGACATTGTTGAAGATTCGTAACTAAGACTTTATGTAGTGGCACAAAATATTGGAAACACCTATCAGTGTGATTGGCAGTTAGGCAATGTTCACACTGCGTACGATCCCATCTGTTCCGATCCAATGTCTATTCACATTGAATATATTCCATTCAGATGCGACCAGATTCTGCGACTACTGTATAATGTGGTATGTGTTTATATTTTTCAACAACGCATCATGCGATTCGGTTGCACTTAAATTGCACAAGCTCTATTGGATCGGATCAGAATCAATGTGAACACGCTCACGCTTTTAGAATTTTTCGAAAGAACCAATGATGCAGAATAATGTAGACGTTTGCGATAAAAGTCTGAAAACAGTAAGAGATAACACAAAATAAATATATCTGTCAATGAAACACCAGTTTTGTGGCTACAATAACTGCCCTAAGTAGAAACTTCTTCAAAAGGCCCATGGTGCTATAGTGATTTAGCACAACGGTTGCACATGCATAAGATTCATTATTCGAATCCCAACAGGTTCAACGTTTTGCTTGTGCGTTGTATTAATGGTCGTTGTAGACACAAGATTGAACTATAGCAGCTATTTTGTTACAGCTATACAACGTTAAAGCTGTTTTAATTTCACAATTTTCATTGTTTTTGTTTGCAGTGATAGTAGTACATTGCGTTGTGTCCGGCAGCATCTAGAATATACAGGTTAAAACTAATGGTCGCACAACTGCTACTAGTGTAAATAACAAAATGGAAATATAATTTAAATCGGCACTATAAAAGCGATTTCGTTTGCAGCCGGTCTGGAAAATTTTCTATCATCTGGGTATATTGTTCTCGTTCAAATCATATAAAAATGATGGTATCAATGGCAGAACCAGATGGTTCTTCAGCTCCGCCGCCGACTGTTGGCTGCACTAAGCAGCGTTGCATAGGATCAAGAGTGCATTAGGGAAGAGTATGACACTTCCCTGCACTCACATATTAGCCCGGGTTTGATGACGCGGGCGTTTTCGGCCTGACCCCCCCCCACGGTTTCTGTGGAGCTCGAGATGACCCGACCCCCAGTTTCTGGGGGGTAGCTCGGACTCCCCCAGTGTTTTTTGGGGGGTCGGTCGGACCCCCTCCCCCCAATTTCTGGGGGGTTGCTTCATAAGCAGCTGCCCATAAACCGACCCCCCAGAAATTGGGCGGGGGGTCCGAACGACCCCTCAAAAAACTGGGGGGTCCGAGCTACACCCCCAGAAACCAGGGGGGGTCAGGCCGAAAACGCCCGCGTCATCAAGCACGGGCTAATATGTGAGTGCAGGGAAATGTCATACTCTTCCCTAATGCACTCTTGACACGACTAATAAGGTGCGGATCTGCCAAAGTCAAGTAATTCTTGGATGCGCCAATGGATGCAAAAAATCAATTCTCAATCACTTAACATAAATTTAGTTAAGTGCTATAGAGTATAATATTTACCACACTTTTAATCTGTCACTAAGTGGTATGTACTGAAAAACTGCTGCCGAGCTGTATGCTTTGCATACAAAACTCACAAAATATAATACAGGAATATACATGCGTTACTGTATAACATACGTAGGCTTACTAGCCCACTGAAGCAAAATTATACTTCGCCGGATAAGTTTTGTTTGGTTCCGGCATATTTTTGTAATAACAGTTAAATTCAATAATTGCGAATGCCGAATGAAGCATTTATTCTAAAAGCTGTGTAAAAAGCCATGATAGCGATGGTCTAGTGACACATTATATTGAAAAACTGTTATCAGCATACCAGAGCAAAAATTGAGCACATTGAATTAAAACATGTTCTTCCCATTTCTAGTCGGGGAATCGAATTTATTCAGAGCGATTAATTACTTGAGAGTGGGAATAAACATTGGACTGATTGTACACATTATTTGTCAAACATTTCACGCAGACAATGTCAATTGTATTGTGGTCGATGTACTGCGAACTGCAGTAAAAATTTGCGGAGTTAAAACAATGTTTCTTAAAACAATGCAACCAAATATTTTAATTACCATTGAAAGTTAAAATTTTCCCTGCAACTAAAAGAAAATATTCCTATATTGATAGGAACGTTACGCTATATAATAATGAAAGTTAGCACTGACATTTCCAGGAAATATTACATTAGTTTTTAAGTAAGACTTCAGATAATTTCCTAAATATATATTTTTTCTAATTTTTTTACCGTGCCGATATATCTTCTACAAACAAAGGAATATTTTTCTTTCTATGTAGGAAAGATTTTGTTATTTAAAGACAAGGCAAATTGCATGGTTTTAATAAAATTTATCTTTAATATTAAGTGCCAAAATAACAGCATGAACCTTACCGTCCAATCAACGTACCATACGTTGATTGGACGATTTTCTATATTATAATAATAGAATGGACAAATAAATAATGTACCTTCATTGATATCTGCCAATTGTAACCCTAAAAACAAAAAACATTGTTGTAGAGAGTTTATTTCCCAAATAGCAACGCGCTGCAAGCCCATGAGCAGGTTCACTAATTTAATTCCAGCGTGGTGAAATGGCTATGCTTTGTGAAAAAAATGTGCCTGGAGTCACACTGATATATTGTTTAAAAATTATTCAAATAAAATCAAACTACATTTATCATTATAGCATTATTTATCATTATGTAGTGTGGGGCGACAATGAAGAAAAACTGAAAAATTAACACTTCAATAACTTTTGTAATAAAAAGAATTTACATAGAAGCCGCAGATTGGTCACAACCTAAAATTTCTTCTTGGTAACTTGTGTATCTCAAAGCAATTTTAATAAAAAATAAATCTCAACCCTTTTTGCCCGAATTAAATTGTGTAAGGTGCAGCATTTGACGAACGCAAGCCAGTACCAAGACTCTATCCCCAATTGCTTTGTTGCAAATGCCATATGTAAACTACTTATTTATAGAAGAACTGCTGCTCGGTTCCATATGGAACCTTGCAAAGCAAACGAACAGCAACGCTCGTACCAGGACATGTAATGCTACAAACCAAGTTTTGCCAACAAGGCTCTGCTTTCAACAGTAGGCGTTTTACAGGGCTAAAGTCTTTTCTAGTAAATGGCGGTAAGCTTAGCAATTCTGAAAGGCAATTCAATAGTTAATAACGATTATATCAATTCTGTCTTACAGAAAATGGCATTATATCGCATTGAGCCGATGTACAGCAAATGCGACTAAATCGCAAACATTATGTTTTTGAACTTTCATATAAACACGATATTTGAGTCTTTTGTGAGTGTTATCTTATTGTTAATTTAGGCGGAATTCAAGAGGTAGCTGTAAGAAGCATTATTCTTTCGAATCTTCTCGCTTTTTATTGTGCCTATGTCAACGTTTTTCTCAGTCTCGTTCGTATATAATTTTACCACTGCATGGACTGTCTATTTCAGCGTATGCACATCAGAACCAGTGTCATGGGGCGTGCTGATTCAGTAAATTAACGTTGTTGTTGTTGTTGATATATCGCTAAGATTTCAGGGCCAAGATTCTCAAAAAACACTACTAATCGATAGGAATTATTATCAAATTTATTATAAACTATAACTGTACAGTCAGTATGCAGTTGAGCTGTGGGTTAACTTTGTTCGGATTCTTAGCGATTGCGTCGAGTCTCGTCGCCAGTGCATCAGCATTTTGTGAACAAGGTGACGACCGTCAAATTTGTGAATTTTTCAACATGTTGAACCCGAATCAACAAATGCTATACTTACGTTTGCTCACATCGCGTTAGTTACATTTATTTTTGTGTATTTTATTTTCAGCATGCGCTAGCTTACACCATTTTCACATGCAGCTAAACAACATAATTACTATAAGTGAAAAGCACATGCTGTATGAAATAACGTAGCTGTACGCTTACACTAAAGCAAATGATTAAATTTTAAGTATTTTCATGATCTTTGATATCTTGTAAATTTTTTTGTAAACCAAGAAGGTATTATCGGCCCAATTCTTGAAAAGAGCGCCGAATTTTTCGCAAAAATAGTAATTAAGATCAATTTCAACTATATTACACAATTACTGCCAAAAATTACCGTAACTTTTACGGCTATATCTTAGAGAGATTGTATATTATTCATAAAATACAGTAGGTGTTTTCAATATAACGACACATGTGAAAGTTATTTTAAATATTAAATTTTTGTAAATCAATCTACATGGGATAGGAAAACCATTTCTGGGAATAGCGTTCATAAAAGCGAGTATTATAGAAAATGCAAGTTAGAAATTATTATTACTATAGTTGCAGGCCTAGTTTCTAACCGATAACACCGTTAACAACTGAATACCGGAGCAAAAACAAGAAATTTTGTATCAAAATCACATACTTATAGATGTTATTATAGCTTGAAAATGAAGGGCTGTGTCTATTTTAAATTTTGACGGCGTATGTACCTATAGGCTGCATATTATATCGTCGATATTTTTCTAACGTTCCTAAACTACGGCATAGATTACTAAAATAAATATTATCGGCCAAGATTTGTATATTTCGCTGTCACAATTTATTGCTTTGGAATTATTGGCTCTTTTTGAGTCTGGTTTTACCATGTATGTGTCAATTTAGTGAAAAGCGGAAACAGTTGAGTTCATGCCAGTAGTATATATGACTACTAAATAAGGGGTGGATTTAATTTCCGGACTGCCTATCCGTTACTACTATCGTATGTACGTTTGTAAACAATACTCTGATTTTCATAAGGGTCGGTTATGAATAATTTTTGTCTGTTAATGGACTATTAGTTATCCGTTTTATCTAAATCTTAGTAAATGTTTGATCTGAGCAGCAAATAACTAATAATAATGGCCTTAGACAAAACGGTGTCAGCGCAGCATTTAGTAGTTAAAGGGTGCAGTAATTATAAATAATGTATTTGTTGCTAAACAAAAATTAAATACTACTTACATATAAATGGACGCCAATCATCAATGAAAATTGAAATTTCTTGCAATTCGTAACAATCGAAACAAGGATACATCACCAAATGTGTGAAAAACAAAAGAAATAGAGACAATGTATTGAAAATTAGTGATTTTTTAACGCGTAGGGTTATGGCAGTGATATACAAAATCATGAATTAAATGACACACAGCTCGGCTACCTTATTGAATTCGAGTGGAACGAGAATTTTCAATTTTGGCTCTGGAGGGGGGTTGAGGAGGTCCTGTCTGGTTGTGTGTCTGTATGTCGCACCTGGATCTCGATAACGGCTGGGAGGATTTTGATGGATTCTGTACGTGAGCTGATGGAGCAAAACACAAAACTGGAACAGGAATACCGTGGCGCTCTTCGTGAGTCGAGTCAGCTGGAAAAAGAGCTATCTGGAATGCGAAATGCTGGACCGAAAGGTAAACAATCTCGCTATTTTTTAGAGTGTAGTTGCAACGAGTATCGACAGTAACAATTTCTGCTGCGCGTTAATATTCAGTGGTAGCGGACACATTTCTAGGACGTACAACGAAGTGTTTTGTACCAACTATACAGAATACGCTGACCGCTATTTGTTAGAGTGTCGTTGCGACGAATATCGACATTAACAATTTCTGTTGCGCATTGTTCAGTGGTAACGGACACATTTCACTGATGTAACAAATTGTTTGATAGCAATAATATAGAATAGGCTGGCCGCTACCACTGAATATTAACGCGCAGCAGAAATTGTTACTGTCGATACTCGTTGAAACTACACTCTAAAAAATAGCGAGATTGTTTACCTTTCGGTCCAGCATTTTGCATTCCAGATAGCTCTTTTTCCAGCTGACTCGACTCACGAAGACCGCCACGGTATTCCTCAAACTCATTCGAACCGCAATGGTCGATTTAGGTGTAGCGACGGAGCCCGATTTTTGAATTTTTTTGCCGTGAGAAAAGTTATAGGGCAAAATGACGTCATTTTGGCCCATTTTTCGGGCACCCCTCCAGTTTTTGCGACTTTTCTCAAAAAGTACACGAGGTATCCGCAAACTTATAGGCCTATTCCATGTAGCTTTACCAGGGCTTTCCAATGATATATAACAAGTTTATCAACTACTTCCCTATCTGGAGTCTATAAGCTTATAGTTGGCGCCAAATTTCATATTTGGTGAAAAGTCGTGGGAAATGCACCTAAATGTGTGTTTTTTGTTGCTTTTAGTGTGTTATATGGGGTTTTCTGGGCAGATAAACTCATTGCAAGTGTTAAAAATATTGTTGGGCAAATATTTTTTACACTTCTGGTTCATACTTGGCATAAAAAATGACGTTTTCGAAATTTTTGGTGAGAAGTCGTGGGAAAAGCACCTGAATGTGTGTTTATTGTTGTTTTAGTGTCGGATATGGGGTTTTCTGGGCCGACAAGCTCATTGCGACTGTCAAAAATATTGTATGGCAAATAGTTTTCACACTTCTGGTTCATACTTGGAATAAAAAATGACGTTTTCGAAATTTTTGGTGAGAAGTCGTGGGAAAAGCACCTGAATGTGTGTTTATTGTTGTTTTAGTGTCGGATATGGGGTTTTCTGGGCCGACAAGCTCATTGCGACTGTCAAAAATATTGTATGGCAAATAGTTTTCACACTTCTGGTTCATACTTGGAATAAAAAATGACGTTTTCGAAATTTTTGGTGAGAAGTCGTGAGAAAAGCACCTGAATGAGTGTTTATTGTTGGTTTTAGTGTCGGATATGTGGTTTTCTGAGCCGACAAGCTCATTGCGAGTGTCAAAAACATTGGGTGGCAAATGTTTTTCACACTTCTGCTTCGGGGGATTGTTCTCACCACTCCAATTCTGGCTCGCAAGCGAGCTTCACTAGTACCTAGCTTGGCAACTGTTTGAGACTTCGCTGACGAGCTTGTAAAATAAAGTAAACACGCTGTCATTCATAGTATTCCTAATCATTCATAATTCAAAATCAAAAATTGTGATGCTAAATTTTACAGTCTGTACCCACATGATAGAATGCTATGTTGTCTCAAATTCATTTAGTACAAAATTTCTGGCTGTGACTTAAATTCTTTAAAATTAGTCCTGTCGTGCTCGGATAAATTTCAATATACTGCTGCATTTACCACACTCGGTCAGCTCTAGGAATTGAACAACTAACGCATCAATGTAACTCATGTTTCCAAAAACTGGACTATTTAGCGGACGTTTTTTTAATTATAAATAGCAAGGACTGTTAATATAAACAAAACGCATGTAAACACACTCTACTAGCGGAACACATTTCACATAATGATCGGTTCGTAAATAGTGAACACGTAATATTCGTAAAATTACTACCTGACATCACATACCTACATATAAATCACAAAAACTTTCACTTCTAAAGCGTTGACTTTGTAGGTTTTCGCTGTCCCTACCTGTGCGTCTAGTATTATGCTATCTATTGATAGCAAAGGTCAGTAGTTTGACTAAATATACTAGTTATGTTTTCTGCGGAGTCATTTGAAGTAGTAGTGTAAGTGGCTTTAATAAGTCTTTGGCCATAGCTAAAAATTTTCTTTTCCTATTTTAGGTGACTACGTTGAAAAAAGGAAACCGAATTTCGTTCGACTTGGACGAGGTAAGTTGTTGTTCAATTTTCTATAGATATGTATTTAGGGTTACGTCGACAAAATTAAAGACACATTTTTGCAGCGACCACTATTCATACGCTGAGTGATGAAGACTTAAACCTTTAAAATACGATGGGTGGACTTTTTTCGTACAATTAGTTTGAATGTTGCTACAAATTTTAAAGAAGACTGTGGCAGTGGTATAGCTGTTCCACTCCGCCGATTGTGTATCATATAGAATATGTTTTGATGACTGATATGCCACAATGGCTTCAAGCGGTTTAAGCAAGTATTATAAACTAGAAACTAGTTCAAATTAATGGGTAAGTTCGGATTTTTATTGTGTGGCTTACGTCGCTGCGAAACGAATTTTTCAGCAATTTTTTCATTAATGGTATTGTACAACTTGAAGAATTGAAGTATTGACAAGGTCTCAGTTGAGCGGCGGCACTTTCTCAACGTTGATATTGACGAGATAACAGCAGGAATTAAAACCCAGTTTGCAAGTTTAACTGTCCCAATTATTCATGAGACGTGTAATAGATTCGTCGGTCACTACACAGAGGTACGGCTAGTATATGTTGACAGGACGATGCATTCATTGCCACTTCGTTGCATGTAAATTTGAGGTTGGCATCCAGTAATCGATATTTTTCACAGGAAACACTAAAGCATTTCTGTGTATTGAGAGTGAACTGTGAGTGTTCGTTTAGCCAGTATATCGTATGCGTTGCCATCGTTAACTATTGTTGCTGTTTCAGCAAATTTCGGATTGGGAATGGGGGCCTCAAACCAAAACGAACACTTCGTTGTCTTATGGTGCCTGATATTCCATAAGCATGACTTTAGTTTTGCCAAGCTAATTATGCAAACATTTCAGTTATGGAGGAAATTTTGTCGAGCCGAACACCATCTGGTCAGATTTATTTACATTCTATAAAAGCGAGCTGTCGTTTATATTGGGAGTTTGAACGCTATCGTCGAGACAAAAACTAATCTAAAATTAATATTTGAAGCTAATTATAAGCAATAGGCCTCAGCTAAACAGGTACTGCTATATATTAATACAATTCTGACGCGAGTGTTGCAACCTTCAGTAAACATAGAAAATACAAGAAGAAATAAAAGCAAAAGCAAAATATACAAAGAAATGAATAAGTTATGTATATAAATTAAGAATACAACTAAGCAAGACTGATAAAGATCAATCAACGACTGGATCATCCAATTTACAAGAATACGTCCTATCAAATTCCTTCTTCGCAGGTAACAAGTTAAGACGGATTTCATATAAAATAAAAACGTATTTTTTTGCAAAATAACTTCAAATAGTTGGTATATTCCAAAACGGGACACAAAGTGATGAAATATAAAATATTTTCTACATTTCTATGTGTTAGATCTATCACGGTATGCAAATTTGCACTTGTGACCACGACGAGATGAGTACTGAGTAAAGTCAGTCATTTGATGCAGCAAAGTTTTAACAATCTTCATCTGAAAAATGCTTTTGTTTAAGATACTTAAAACTTAGCTCCATTTACTTAGGTCGGATACTGAAGATGTTTAATATAAAGCAATGAGCCGATGTAAGACCAACAAGGACACCAAGCCGTTTTTGGCCCACTAATTGAAATTTAACGTTTGCTTCTGTCGATTTATCGAAAATATTAGCTGTAATATGCTCTGAAAATTACACATTTGTGAGCAGGGTTAGTTAGGTTTACAATGTGAGAAAGGAATTCATAATTTCATTAAACATTTATTTCGAAATCATAAACATATAGCTTTTTGAACTGAATGCAATTCAACATAATCCTATTATATCCGCGATTTAGGTTAACATTCCAAGATGCATGGCACCAAATTTTTTGAGGCCATTATTTCAATTTTATACACTCAGATTAGGCAGGAAATCGACTAAAGAACCAGATTATATTAGGATGTGGCTGTGGAATCTCAAAGACATAAGCAAAATTTATAATTGTCGGCGGCAAATTGTTTCCATTGAATAGGCTTGAAAACAGAAGGGTCTGGCGTCATAGGCAATATAAATAAATTGTGCTTTACGGCTATTAAGGTGCACCGGCTGCGTATCCTTCAATCAAATCAATAAGTTTGTAGACAGACCCACCGAGAACACCCAATTTCATTACAAAGGATCAGCATGTACTTTTGACAAGAAAGAACGGTATTGAATAATTCTATTTCTAATCGGTCATTTCTCAACGTTTTTACGGAAAAGGATGTTTACAACACTCGTAGAGATTAATTCGAGAAAACAATCAAATACGTAGTCATAATGATTTATGTAATCAGGACCAATTTCTTCTTAATTATAGCAACATTCTCGAAGTAAACAATAATACAATGCTTGCCGATTTTTCAATTTATCAAGCATAAAAATACTTCGCCTTAAAATTGCTGTCTTCAGCAAAACGCTAAAACAAATATCTACATTGGCGCTTTGCAATGTAGGACTAACGGAAACGTAATCACTAAATTTTATGCAACAATCGAAATTTCCCGACGAATTAGAAATTACCAAACATATTTTGTCTATGTATACAAAATATCTTATGTTGAACGTTATAATAATTGGACACGCAGACCTTGGAATATGTCTGTTGATGCTTTGTGATAGGCGCAAGATTGTCTGAAATACGTAAATGAAATGGAAGTAATGAAAGTATGATTGATTCTTTATAAACAAACTACAATGACATGTTATAGTCTCTTCAACTTCAGATCGGCATTTCCTGGAATATGTATTTTATGTACGGAAAATAACTATTAGAAACAATTTTGAGATGAAACATAACAAGCTGCTTTGTCTAAAACTTCGGCCACATTGTAGCTTGAGTTCGAGTGGTTGAAACGTAAGTATCTCTAATTAAATGAAGGTGGTCACAGCAGTAAAAAAACTACGATAGAATTGCGAAGCCGTAAGACGATTCTGTTGTCGAACACGGTTGAAACAAGTGTCTCACAAACTATGTACGCAGTCCAGTCGATTTCGTTTGTATGAAGATGAGATCATGATCATCTCTATTTTTTGTAATCGCAAAATTTTGTTTACTCTTGCGCACTGTAAAACTAATATGGTGATCGCCATAAGAGCTGTGGTAAATGCAATTTTATGATCTAACTGTCAATGAGACCGCTTCAAGCTATTTTCGACAGATGCGCACTAATGCGACTTTCATCTGGTAAACCCGTTCAGCAACCTCTTTTTGAAAAGTATTCCATTTAGATTATATCAAATTATTTAAATGCAATTTAGAATGGATGTCGCACTGCCTGAACAAAGGCCAAAAAATAGCCGAAAATAATTGTCCTAACCGTACTTATTTGTTGAAATAAACAATGTTTACTCTTTTCGGACAGCATTAGATTCTGCAACAATTCATCAATAACACAATATAATAAACACTATCACAGTGTCAAACGTTTAGTGCAATATATATAATATCAAAACAACATTCATGGTCAGTTACATAACTGCAGCGCTCATCAAGACTTGTTATAACAAAGCTGTATTTTTAATAGACCCGGAAGTGGAAGCTTATATGAGATTACTTATTATTCTCTATCTAACGGTCCTCCTAGCGGGGCATTTTATTTTCGCATATGCCTATGTCCAGTTGTCCATCAAGTGCAATATTGAACACAGGTAAATTTGTACGGTAGCGAAATTTGCAGATCATGAAAAGCCAATTTTTATGCGTGTTGGTCGTCAATATAAAGGTTCACCGAATTTTATGCGGTTCGGAAAAGCATCCGAGACGCCAAACTTTATGCGTTTCGGCAGATCGAATAGCGAATCACCAAACTTTTTGCGATTTGGACGATCTGACAGTGAAACTCCGAATTTCATTCGTTTTGGCCGATCCGGAGATGAGGAGACACCGAATTTTATTCGATTCGGAAAAGCGTCTGAAACGCCAAATTTTATGCGTTTTGGTCGTTCGGATACGGCCGAGTCGCCAAACTTTATTCGGTTTGGGAAAGCCTCGGAAGCGCCAAATTTTATGCGTTTTGGTCGCTCTGACTCCGAATCACCAAATTTTATGCGGTTCGGTAAATCTGACGAGTCACCAAATTTCATGCGTTTTGGAAGGTCGTACAGTGCTCCGCGTGCAACACTTATTGGATCGAATCTAGCAACAACTGGTGGTCATAATACTAGTCCAACGTTGGTCGTCAAACGCAGTGCAAAACAACCCGCGCCCAACTTCATGCGATTGGGTAAACGCTCGACAGAAAGCGAAGCCGACAGTAGTAAACCGCTCCATAAGAGAGCATCAGAATCGGAAGATGATGCGCCCAATTTTATTCGCTTTGGCAGATCTGTTGGATATTGGAAAACACAAATACGTAGTAACAAAAGAACACCATCTCACTAAGATATTTTTGTAGTGAGTTTGGCTAAAGCTTAATGATTGTCTCATACTTAAAGCATCTTCATAATGGATTAGTACCCTTTTGCTTGTCGATGTTGTACCATGGTGTGTTGTGAATAAATGACATAACAGCCAAACCGTATGATGTCGCGTGACCTTGAAACATCTTATGCTTGTCTAGCCTATCGTTCGTCGCTTCATGTACATCCCTTACATAAATTCAAACACTAAACAAATTTTACTTAATTAGACTTAATTTTTTTACGGAGGTTCCTTGTGTATTTTTGAGTTCGCGATCTAATATAGAAAAATGTTATTTTTGAACTCTATTGAAAATTTTATTGAGAGCTGGATAAATTGTAACTCTTAGAAACTACATAATCTAAAAACACAATGAAATATCGCCGAAGAAGTTCTTAATTTTTTTCATGTAGATCGGTTTGCAGCAATTTTGCGACTAAAACTTCTGCTTTTGTGCAAAATAGTCACTATCCATGTATTATAAATTTTTTGGCATAGCGACGTTCCCAGGATAATAAGCAACAGATAACTTTGATGAATGTGTACACATACGCGGTATTTTGTGAAAGCTGCAAACTGCAAACATATATAATCGAATATATACTGCTAAATTTTGTCTTTAAAATCTAAACATTTATTTAAAAATGTGAGATTTGCCTGAAGACCTGCTTTTTACCGATCACCTGAAAATCTAAAATATTAAGGTTACGAAAAATTAATTTCTAAGCGGACTTTGTTTTATTGTCTCTCAAACAACCACTCTATGTGGCAAGTCAGATATGGTATAGTCCGTCATGCGTCCAGATATTTGACTGTGCGAATGTGTTTTCAAAATACTCGTTAAGACTCAAGCAATCGTACTCATTAGCATTAATTGTAACGGAGCTGACAAATTTCAAAATCCACGGCAGCTGTGCTAGAACATTAGTTACCTAATGCATAATGATGCTGACACTTTATTTTCGCAGTGTTGCTCCTTCGGGTATGCACACACCGCAGCGAATCATATATATTCTTGCGAGATGGAGTATATTTTACGGTATATTCAACATCTTATTACTGCTAACAATCTTATTCTTCGATTAGCGCGACTATTCTCGACCATATCAGTTTTTACGGAGCTATAGGCATATCGAATACATTAACAAACTTCAGATATGATCTAAATCTGAAAAATGACTCTTCTCTGAACAAATTTTAAATTATCTTCCGGATTGTTGACGGTTTACTACTTGTTATGATTGTTATTGCTGCAATAGATTACGACGTTTTCTGCCTGGCCAGTCCTTTTGCATGTTGTTATAAACCTTTAGTCATATCATATATAGATATATCATGCGCTTCCGTATCTGCTGGAATTTCTTCATAATCAGTTGATCTTGCTACTATATATATATGCTGAATAATATTCAGTGAAACGTAAACATTTATAGCCGCTTGTTAAAATATCTAAACGCATGAGGTTAGCTATGGTTAGATATATTAGAACTCATTTGTAGCATAAAATATGGTCATTCACAGGATTTACATTTGAGAGGATCCTGAGTACAATTTGAGTAGAAGGTGATGGCAAATTCAATGTTTACGTCACAGTTTGTAAAATTTCGAAATTTATACTCCAAATGCTTAAACTTTGAAACGGTTTGGGTGCCATAGCGCGGTGGCCCCACATATGTAAGCCCATACCAGCTGCGAGTTCAAAGATTTGTAGGATGCGGTTGTGTTGTTTCTACTCGTTGAAACTCGCGCTGTCATACTCGTTCAAACTCGTCACAGCATTGCAGAAATATTTGCACGCACATTGGCTATGTTACAGCTACCACAAATATTTCGTTTGACTTGAAATGTATCTGTTGCCGTCATAAAGCAAGATCCTATTTATTTATCGCTCTGCGAAACCGCAAACTACCCGCAGCGGCGACAAGAACGATATCGCCATCATAAAACCACGATATAATGTCATGAACGTGCTTTATATTCGGTGGTTTTTGCGCAGGGGCTTTGTGGTATCAAAGGCTAACGCTCATCCCTGAATCGTCTGATGAGCGTGTTCCATGGAATGTTTCACAAGAATGATTGGCCATCAATACTCAATTGTCAGCAAAGACCATAGAGCCCATGATTGTGAAAACGGCAGATTGCTAATCTTGGTTGCATGAGGCCGAAGGGAAGCACTAATTCCATTTGGCTGACTGCGTATCGTTTATTTTACTGCGTCTGCAAGGCTGCTCAGCTTCGTGTTAAGTAGGCGGCGAACTGTTATATTGAAACACAGCTAATTATGGTGAAGTTTTTGTTGTGCGTTCGGATGCTTAGTGGCGGCACTGTATAAGACTGATACCTTTTTATACCCCAACTACTGCTGGTCGACTGTCCTCGAGCATGTCATTCGTATAGATTGATGTTGTGTAATGTTGTTTGCATGCGAACAAGTTCATAAACTCAGCATAATATATATCAGATGGTATGTGGAGCAATATATCCTATTTTCAATCCATGTCATTTCACCTCGCCGCTTGTATTTAAATAATGTATTTTAATGAATGTTATATTAACTTATTGTTATTTTTACAATTTCAGCAGGAAACGAAGAAAAACGAAAGCCAAATTTTATCAGACTTGGACGGGCACCAAATTTTATTCGCCTCGGACGAAGTAAATTGCTTTTATCAAAACCCGATGATGTTCGACTGTACTGATAAGTTTGTTACTCTTCAGATTTTCCATGGTGAAGGCAGTTGTAGATGGAGCAGACCGAATTAATATTTTATTGCAACCTAACCCATTGACGACAGTGGCACTGAACAAAACTTTAGCCGAATTCCTTGACTGTTAATTTAAACCCTGACTAGGTTAGTTGGCAGCTCCAGTTGCACACCACCACTTACTTTCTTACCAACTTACACTGTATATTTTTGGGCTATATCCTCGTCCATCATGTTGTTAAAAACCAGTTGAGCTTTGCGACTACAACTCTTTATCCTTATGGTGTGTTACTATGTTTTCACTTTGGCGAAACATAGTACTGCAATACTTGTAAACAACACTAGATTACGTTGTACTATATAGCTCAAGCTCAGGGGCGTAGCATTATAACCTTTTGAAAAAGAATAATTTAGCGCCGGGGTTCAATGGTGGCAGCCCCCGATTTAGTCGAATTAGTATATTGCTCATATAAGAACCTGAGTTTAGGCTAAGGCTTAGGTTTAGCATTAGTGTATGGACAAAGGCGCAAACTGCATATTATAGCTTGCGTTCCTCGCTTAAAACTTCGGTAATATCACAGCGATCACCTACAGCTGCCGTTATGCCCACCGTTTTCATTAACAGCCGTGAATTGGAGAGCAGCTTGCTATACAGTAGATTCGAACATCATTAAATTTGACATTTAGCAATGATTCATTATTGTACCTTAGACTGGATGGAGAATGACATCTTTCTTTATCCACCATAACATTGTTGCGGGAGTTACCTACTTTTGACTTGGCGTTTGTGTTGGTCATATTTTTGTCAATTTTAATTTTATTTAAATTATGCTATTGTTTTCCTAGAAGTCGTAAACTTCTAAACATCTCTAGATATACAAAACTAACGACCACTCTTTTAAAAGAGATCCAGACCATTTGAATTTTTCGAGTGAAACCAGTCGAAAAATTGGACAAAAACAACAATACCCAGTGACACGGTATCTCCAAGAATATGTATTTGCTGGAACACAATTGTCACTTAGAACTGAGTGCAGTCGACCAAATTTGAACCAGTTAGCCAAGACGATTTTATATGTTACTAACGAAAACTTATTTATACTGCCAAAAAGCCATTATACACCGTTGGGTATCACAACTTTGTATGGCTTTAGTTGAAGCATCAGGCCTGTAACATACTATTATCTTGTGATCTATTTACCCTAGAATATAGGTTTCCGACATCAAAAGGAGAAATTCGTTTGCTTAGAAGCTTTACTTGACTTCAAATTGGAAATACAAATATTTGCGGAAATTACATTGAACAGCTGCGTATAAATGAGAATGAAATTATGTTTCATGACACAGATATTGCTAATTTTCCGTTTACGAAATGTAACATAAATGTTTAGTAAGCGCACGCTTAATTGTTTTGTTAGCTACTGCATAAAACAACAACAGTATAATATATATTACGCACGTGTTGTATATAAAATGGCATTTTATCTCACAAACTTGTTAAATGTAGAGTTACTGCAACAATACAATACAAATTCAGTTTGGAAGCATACGAATGAATTTACAAAATTGCAAGGTGAAATTAATGTAGATATTTAATATGCATCACAGGTCTTGAATGTCCTTCGGCTTAAGGCGTGGCTAGATGGTCGGCAGGGGTTGGGGAGTGGTGAGGACCACGGTAAAGGGGCAAGTCCCCGACGGGGTAGGCTAGTAGGTGTAAATTTCTGAAATATTTAGCAACTCAAAATTTTTCCCAAGTTCACTAAAATTTTCTCGAATTTTTGTCTGTTTGCGTTAAATTTTAGCTAAATTGTTTACCAATTTAACCCCGATTTATGCAAATTTTAATCTTTTTACTCTATTTTTGCGTATTTATGCCAAAAAAATTTCACGTGCCTTCGGCCCCTTCTCGAGGGTGGTGGTGGCTCTGAGCATGGGTAGATCTCGCTTGCTGTGGGTCGCACCCGTAGGTGGGTTACCTTTACCCCCACCCCACCAATTCTATCGACATCTATGCTATAGGTACACTCTAAACCAGCCTGCAGCCATAAACTATTATGCGCAGTAAAAGTAGTTATTTAGTTTGTGGGTTTAGAACGATGGAGCACCCGACTGAAACTAAAGAATAGTCAAACGCTTGTATCAAATGCAGTAAATATTATGTTTAGTTTCATTGTATGGAGTACATAAATAAACTAAATTTTACCACGAAACATTTCACTGCAGCACTTATAAATATCCTTATTTTTATTGGCTTTATCCTAAGTAACACAATATTTTCCGAACAGGATTTTATGATTCTACTAGTCCCTGCGTAAGCTGTCAAAAACATTAGCAGTGATTTGGTGGAATAGTGGCTATGTAGGTGGTTGTCAGGGGGAATGAATTTTTGAAAACCTTTTGGAACTAAAATTTTCAGATTTCTTTGGCACTGATTTTATCAATTTTCTCCTACCTTTTGCCAATTTTCCCCGATTTTTGCTCGTTTTTGCCAATTTTTTGCCTATTTTCGGCAAAATTTACCACGCTCCTGCGGTATGCAGTATGCCGTTGAGGACAGAACTTAATTTTCTCAAGGGGATCACGCTACTTACTGGGGGAGGGGGATCGATGATGACCCGAGGGGTCTGTGACTCAAAGGGATAATCTACCGTACACTGTATGAGCACGTATGGCCATTTAACCAATTATAAATCCAGCAAGCTCAGCAGAAAATGGTAATAACAACTCGACGTAGTCGATGAATTTGTTTAAAAAAAGCCAGATGAGTTTTAACTTCCCTCCCCGAATCCGTGCTTCGGCATGTTTGATAAAGATTGTTCTGGAAAGGATTAAATAGACCTAAGAATTGTGTAGCAAATGTTACACGATTCAGCACCCATCCAAAGCGGGATTACGTAACTAATTGCCAAATAGATCATACAAATATTAATATTGCATCTGACCAAAAAATTATTTCCTCGTAATAAAAAACTGGCGTCTTAGGGATAATATAGGTGGATGAAAATTCTGTTTTCAGTTGAAATAATATGTAATGTATAATCTGCAATATATTATATAATATATAATAGTATAAATATCTACCTATCTGATCTGCTTGGTCCTGCGGTAATGGGGCGCCTCCACATTCAGCATCCTCAAAAGCTGCGTCCGATTGCGGTAATAGTGAGTTTTTCCCTCGCCCGTAAGAGAGGTTCCGAAATTGCGGTTAGTGGTCGTTCAGGACTTGTAGCTCAAATGTCACAGGTGCACGTCCTCTGAGACGGGACGAAGTTGTTGGTACCAGGGTTTAAATAGGCAATAAGACATCGAAATTCGATCCAAGTGGAGAACAAAACCAAACAGCCGCATTCGCTCCTGCTGTTGTGCGACGGCACTGTTTGCGATATGGTGATCTAGTTCGCAATTCGGCTGTCGAATAGCTTCGTATGTCCCAAAATTCGACTCCGACAGAAATTTTAGAAGACATGTAGTTCGACTTTGGCTTAGACTTTGACTGGCCCTGTTCCACTGGAATAAAGATATGGACCGTATGGAAACATTGCCCAGTGTCACAACTCGCGACTGTCAAATAGACCTCAGTCTGCTAAATGCAGACCTTGTTTAGGTCTCTGGCGGTCAATTTTATTCTCGGTAGGACCCGTACCGGTGATTGTGCACCCTAGGTAGCAAAATTCTTCCGCATTCTATAGTGTGGCATTGTGAATGGATATCTCTGTTTTGTGGTCGATGCAGCAGATCATGACCACTTTTTTACTGACTGTTGAGCTTATCCGCTTGCTGGCGTTGTGTACTCGGTCTGGCATTGACTCCATTTGTTAATAACTGCTTGCAACCAAATCGATGTCTTCCGCCTATGCAGTGTTGGGAAATCGTGCTTCTTATTTGGCATATGCGACACCATCTTCTGGCTTAGGCCTCGTTCGCAGTACCCAGTCCACGGTGAAATTAAGCAGTGCGGGCGAGAGCATCGACGGCTGCCGGACACTCGCTCTCCGATGTAGTGTCGCCCACGCAAACAGCGCAAAAAGAAGGCTTGAGCAAAACCTTCATAATTTCAACAAGTTTTTAGGGACACCATTCGCTCCCTGATTTTTCTAAGCAACAATCAATGTGTAGAATCGAAGATTACTTAAAAACGACAAATTGGGCAAGTATAGATGTGTAATATAAAATATATAGTTGAAATAAAATATAAAATAATAAATAATTTATAATAAATCATTTTATAAGCAACAAGTCGTTGTGAAGAATTCATGTTTAGATATTATATTCCAAAAAAATAATTTGCTCTTGAAAGAAATACTAGTTGAATCATGATTTTTTCAACTCGATATTAATACGTGTAAAGGTAAAACCGTCTCAGTGTGGTTGGGTCTACATTTTTTGTATGCTGGAGTCGAATACTGTTTTGTGTGCAGCTTTTTTTTGGGATAAAAATTTGTTTCTAATTGCTAAAATTTGTCGTATTTGCAGTTTTACTAATAATTGCTTCTGAACTTTAAGCCAATGTTTCAAAGAAGTACAAAACACAAGTGAAATCTATTCTACTTTCTGAAGAGACATGGAAATAAATGTATCATTTTTTACAGTGAATTAGTAGCATTTTAGATTAATAATTACACAAAATTAAATGTGTAACTGATACCGCAACGGTATTGAATAAACTGAGGATCGATAGTTAACGGATTACTAAAATTTGAGTGCATATTTAATAATTCTTTTGAGCGGAGCGAAGCGAAGCGTTTTTATTTTCTGTCTGGGATTAAAAAGGTCGATGTCAGTCCGTTCGTTAGTTCGTTCGTTCGTTCGGTCCGAGGGATCTCAAGAACCACTGAACCGATTTTAAAAAACTTTTTTTGAAAGCCTATCATGTCAGAGTGTGCACCTGATATTTGTGATTAAAAAATTTTGAGTGGGTAATTAGTAATTAGCTAATTAGTTAAGCTTATGCAGCTAAAATACAGAATTTTGCAATATTTGTGTTATTTATTGAAATAGAATCGTTTCGATCAAACCATTATAGGGTTTTTTAGGTCGAAGAAGTCAAATATAATATTTTTACCAATGATAAAGCCCTATGCCCTATTCAATGTAGTTATTTGAAGAACATAAAATTGAGTACATCGTAATGCCACAGCCCAAGCTCCGCTCACAAATGTAGTTCCACTACCGTCTAGTCAATAATAATGGATTAGCAGCTACATTAGAAATATTAAATTCGGCCCAAGAACAGTAGAGGAACAGTACGGTATGACGTTCGAAAAAGCAACAACTTAGTGTGGGATTTCGGAGCCATAGCCCCCGACTTAGTTTTGTTTAATGCTCATATAACTACATAAGCATATGATAAGGTTAAAAGCTAGGTTTGTTATATTGAGAACGGCACTTCGCCTATGCATCTTAAGGTTACTTCAGCCTTAATTTATTTTTACGGAACGAATAGTTATATTCTTGAATAAAACAATACAGTATTTGCTCGCATTCACAATATTTGCAGTTGCCTATTATTTTAAAAACAAATAGAAACCAACTTTTTAACAAACTGAAGGACCTGTTTTGACAAAAGTTATCTAAATTAATGGATACACAATTTGTTCGAAATTCGTTAAAGGAGTCTAGGAATACAGACATCGCATCTTGCTATCACAGAAATTTTTTAGATGCATTATAGACTCGTTCGCTTTAACTGTGCTTTATTGGGAGTATACATAGTAAATGGTTTCTTAAAATCAACACTTTTCTAATGCTGAAACTTAAACCAAAAATCAAATTTAATCAAAGTCTATCCGGAAGAAAGTTGTGTGATTTCTTCAAAATATTCCAAAACTGTTTTGAACAAAAGCATTGGTATAATAGCTTACGATTGCTAAAAAAAATCAGGTTTTTGATTTACGTCAAACTCTCATATAGAACTGATAAAGGACACTATGTTAACTTTGTGTTGTTGTCCTAGATTGAGTGAATTCTGAATTGGTTGAAGAAATTACTGCAATTACCGGCAGTAATTTCAGAGCTTGTTTTACATATAAATTAGAAATTTAGTTCATAAAACAACCATGTTTAACTGTACATACAATAATTATGAGATCAGTTCTAGAGTCCGGCTTCAGTATTATTCATGTTTACTTTTCTTGTACTTTTATACCCCATTTTTGTGTTTCGCCGAATCGGTTTTAGGTAATACTCCACCAAATTTTTTAAGACTTGGACGAAGTAAGCTTGTTGTTGTATTTACACTGCCTTTATAATCTGTAACACGTGAACAACCACACTTTCTATCACACAACACGGTACAAATTGCTATCGTGCATCTAATTCCTAAATCCTTGTTTAATCATGTGTTTAAATCTTCGAGTATGCGAAAGTCAACTTAGCATGCCTGCTAGCCATCATATCTCATTATTTTGTATTAATCTGTGTTAATAAATGATTTCTAATGATGTAAAAATATGCTACTTTACGTTGTCGTATATCCTTTGTGTTTGTGTCGAATTTTTAGCGAATATGATTTAAAAAGCTATACAATAAAAAGTCTAATACTAATACACTAATTCATAGGGGATAAGTGTTACTGGACTGTCTTTGGCTAATTAAAAATCACTAATTCTGAACTGATAACGTGCTGATACGAATTTCCTATTTGTTTTGTAACAACGGTTGTAGATTCGCCATTGAATATTAGAAAATAATATGGATAGTAAGCTCATCTTAAGTTAAATCGTGCATTAATGAAAATTTAAAATTGGCAAAGTTATCATAAGTTGTGACACAACTATTCAGTCACTACCTACTGAAATAAAAATAACTAATGTTTTATTTAATTAGAGTTGTTTTAAAAAATTGAAAAATTCTGCTATAACTAAATCTGATAATTTTATGTATGGCTGCATTGTCTAATATATATAGAAAATATGTTTACTCCAGTTTTCATATTCTCACTTTACACCGTTCTAATGTACTTTTATGATAACGAAACTTAATTATCATCTTGAAAATAAACCGTTATTGAATTCTGATATCCAAAATGAACGCCACATTTAGCTTTTGCAAATGCTATTAACAAAATTCTTTCAGTGTATAAGCATTATGTATAAACTTAGCCTAAACTTTATAAAACCTAGCATACAAGTTGCTTAACCTTTATTAAAGCTAGTATGCAAGAATTTTGATAAGGATGAAACCTCTAAGACTGCACAATTTCTATTACATTTTGTTAGTGTTAGTGTTGTTTGAGCATACGCGTTTCGGATCTTGTGTATGCTGAAACTGTGTCTCGCAAAGGATTCACATCTTTGAGTTTCAGCATAGACGTATCGGTTTTTGTGTGTATTGAAACTGTGTCTTGTAAAGGCTTCACACCTTTGAGCTTCAGCATACACGTTTCGGATCTTGTGTATGCTGAAACTGTGTCTCGAAAAGGATTCACATCTTTGAGTTTCAGCATAGACGTATCGGTTCTTGTGTGTATTGAAACTGTGTCTTGTAAAGGCTTCACATCTTTGAGTTTCAGCATACACGTTTCGGTTTTTGTGTGTGTTGAATCTGTCTTGTAAAGGATTCATACCGTTGAGTTTCAGCATACATGTTTCGGTTCTTGTGTGCATTGAAACTGTGTCTTGTAAAGGCTTCACACCGTTGAGTTTCAGCATACACGTTTCAGTTCTTGTGTGTATTCAAACTTTATCTTGCAATGGCTTTCACCGTTGAGTTTGGGCATACACGTTTCGCTTTCGTTGATACGCGCTTCAGGATGCTTCGTTTCGCTATACATTTATAGTCATAGCCACAAATGTATTTTTGAGTATAATTTTTTATCGTCACGTTATTTTTGTAAGGTTAGAATACTGGTCTACGCGAAATATTCATCCATAGTTATTCGTAGGAACGATATTTTTTTTGCATTAACACTGCAGAAAGGCTCAGCTAGGACAAAATCTATAGTACGCACGTAACGCGTAACAACACGAATACACTTTGAAAATTTAAAGCGAAGCGGTCCATTATGTGCAATTGTTATAGTTCATAATATCAAATTTCGCTGACAACATAATCAAAATTTAGAAGATCGCTCTATTAACCCTTTTCCGCGCAGTGTTTCATTAGCCACTGTGAAGCGATACGCTTGCCCTGTTTGCGGTGCGGCGTGTGTTTGCATGTGCGTTCTGATTCCTTGGCTTTGCGTGCTACTTATTTAACCGACCAACAATTCCTAAATAGCGCAGTGGCTAATGTACAGAGCTCACACCAAAACAAACCTAGCTCAATCCGCCATTACGACAAAACATTGTTCAACATTGCACGAAATACAGATTAGTTCACATGGTAAAGGCTTAGGTATAAAATTAAAGATTAATCCTTTTTGGTTTCTTTAAAACTACTCCTCTAGTGATATATAATCACCATAGACGAGTTACATAAAGCCATACTATCTGAAAAAGTCTGATTTAAATCGCTGGAGTATCGTCAATTTTATAGATTACAACAACAAACTATCGCTAGTGTTAATGTAAAATTGATGCTCTGTCCTGGTTCATGGACAGTTAAAATGAATCGAAATATCTGAAAACGCGAAACTTCAAAGATATCTTACCTCAAAAATCAACAATGTTGTTCAATTTGTTCCTTTTTATTATGTGTAACTCTAAAAATTTTTCTCCTCACAGGTTTATAAAATGTAATTTTATCAGACTTTAGCGAAATAATAATTTTTGCTGTTCTTATTGAAAAATTCAGATTTAGATTTCCAATTGTGATCATGATATGTGTAGTTCTCCATTAAAGAACAGAATCTATCACAATATGTTAGCAAATTCTTCGCTGATTGGTATAATTGGTTATTAGTTAAGACATCATCGTTTTGAGTATCGATAATAGATGTATTAAACCACTTTTTTGCTGTTTGACGTTGCTTGAAGTAGACTCACCTAAAGCAACTGTACCAAGCTTCTTTGTTTGACAGCTCTGTAGCGCTAAATTATTTTATCAGTATGCGATGCGCTGTACACACAATGATGATTGCATTAACTGTATAATTCAGCAACTTTAAAAATCCAATGATGTCTATTAATTTTCGGCTATTAAACGTAACGTTTCAGCTGGAAAATATTTATGGGCGGTAGACATTTCTTTAGCTGCATTGCGTATACCATACACTTTGGGGTGCCGTCATATTCATTGCTCTCAAAATTATCACCGATCGCAGACAATACAACGGTCTAGTTGTTACCAAACTACAGTTTTGTGTTATTACCTAATGTTTTTCTTTGTAAAGCAAATCATCCTCCAATATACGGTGCTTTGTGTAGTGGTCGTGTCATTTTGGGAAAGCTACATGGAGTAGTTTGGTATATAAGATTTTGAAATCACTTCGATCGTTAATAATTGTATTAACGACGCTTTCAAGGCAAGCACATAGTGCTATTTGGATGAAATTGAATGTATAATACAGCCAACGTTGAAAATAAATATTTTGTAATGTCTACAGATATAATGAAACAAATTTTTATGTCATGAAATATGCAGTCGTTACTAGGCAGGTAATGACACACCATCGGAATTATACAGACTGAGAATAGATTTTATGTTTTAGCATAAAACAAAGATATTTCTACCAGTCGCAATTTTTGACAAACTACGTGTGCATCAATACCAAATTAATTTATAAATTTATGATTACATGTAATTATGTCGCCCCAAAGAATAAAATGTTTTTAATTCTGCTACACTTTTTTATTTCACTAATTTGAATTGGTTGCTTTAATATACCAGACCAAAAATGTTGTGTTTCTTTAAATATCGCAATTTTGGTTTAAATATTGAATGAAATGTAAAAAACTATTATGCCTGCGTATAAAAGAATGTTAGCCTTAGATACAGATAAGGTCTATACAAACTGTTGTGAGCCTATACATGCTCGAGACCCGAAAAGGGGCGGGAGTACCCGCATACTCAGAGTAAAGCCATTGGGACTTACATAACGGCAGAAGGTCGTCGGAGAGAGGAGGGATAGAGCAGTCAGGAAGGGAGTAAGTTGCGGCCTCATGGGGAGTGTCGGAACATCGGGGGATAGTCCCATACCCTATGAGCATGTATGTGTAAGTCCATGACTAATCTAAGCCCTAAACTCATAACCATGAGATCGATTAATAGGATCGATAATGCTTTTTCTAACATAGATAAATATAAACTAAATCTCGCCACTCTTTAATACCTAAGCGAACTCAATGCAGAAAGGAGCTGTTATTATTATTATTAGTTTTATTGCTGTTCATCCTTTTTACAAGTGCTCTAAAACTCCTCTGCGCTTGAATACAGCGTTTATGATATTAGAAGTTGCAAGGTTGCTATATCGCGTGATAAATATAAACTACATCTCGCTACTCTTTATGACCTTAGCAAAGTCAATGCATAAGGGATCTATTATTATTATTATTATTATTATTAGTTTTATTACTGTTCATCCTTTTTATCAGTGCTCCAAAACTCCTCTGTGCTTGAATACACCGTTTATGATATTAGAAGTTGCAAGATTGCTATATCGCGTGAACTCATTTGTTAATAACGTTTAATTATACTGCGAGCAGTTGGATTAGCTGTCTTTGTCTACTGCAACGTTCTGGACATTTAAATTTACAACCTGGATAAATAGGCGTTTAGTTTGTTGACAAATCCGACTCCTGATTAGTACACCTCAGCTTCAGACTGATGCCGAAGATTATGTATCTTAATCTAATTAGCATTCTGAAATCAATCACCTTATAAATATTAATTTTGATGATACAAAAATATTTTAAATTTCTTGGTTGGTAACTTATATGTCTTCTTGGTAATGACGAATGGACAATTCAAATTTCGCAGGACATCTCTAATGAAAATTAAGAGAATAAAACCTGGCTCGGTAATCGAACTTGTCTTTAATTTCACGTATAACTTCACAATACTTCTTTATACAGAATATTTATATACTATTGTGTTGCTTTTATCAGTGTTCTTGTTATTATCGTTAATACAATACATTTCTGACTCATTTTGCATGACTTCTGCGATCTTTATAAGTTTCCACGTATTCTTGGTGTTCTAGAGTGTCACAATACCGAAATATTTTCGTACATCTGTTCCTACAATAATCTCAATTTGTAATATTGATGTGTGTAATACTAAGTAGCTTTACACTGGTTGTGTTTATCAATAACGTATGAACAATGTATAGTTTAATTCTTAGCCTGGCGCAATCCATGTAACCACCAAGTTAAGGGATCGTCTCATATGCTTTTTGGTGATTTTTTCAAACACTTGTACTTTGTCACTCAATGTCGCACTAATTTGCAAGATCCTATTAAGCCGCGTTCACATTGCGTCAGATCCAATCCGATACGATCCCAGTTGCACGTGTATGTTATGTTGTATCCGATTCGGTACGAATCTAATTCGACAAAAATATGCATGCTGCGTAATGTAGTGTGAAGAAATACATATAGATATATACGTATACTGTAGGTATTGAATTTTTTTCAAGTCGGATCGGATGAAACATGAACAGAAATCGGATCGTGTCGGATTTGATAGGGTAGCATTGAACCAAAGGGGACACAGTCAAAGCGCACAATTCTATAAAAATGTTGATTTTAATAAGAGACAACCAGGAATGTGTTTTGACCAAACTGAATATCACACAGTAATACATCCTCCAAGATGTGAATATCTGATGAGTAAGGAACAACTTCCTTCTACCAAACAAATTGATAGATTTTCTCCGAAACTTGTGGATATATAAATTTCTGAAATATTACTAACTGGGAAAGGAGAAATTGCAAGAGCAATTTTTTAAGTTTCGCACTGCTGAAGGGATTATAATGCACGTGTTTCCCTAAACAAATATTTGTTTAAATTTTTTGGACTGTAATATATCGTGTTATGTTTTTTAAGCCTCTGCAATATTACCGTCAATTTTGCTATCCGGGTTTGGATAACAATAGCAAAATTCTCTGCAGTGTAGCTTGCTTTCGAGTTGTGCTAGTCTGTGGTTAATTTTAGCCTGACTGCTGTGTTTTCCTTTTTCACTAAACGAACTAAAGATAAAAACAAAGAATTGAAGTGACGCTACATAAAAGGCATACTTATGTCTAACAGAAGAGTTTCAAAATCATAAGCTAGCAACAAAACAAATTATGACTAGGCAGTGCAAATCCAACATAAGCCAGGGCTACCTTGAGAGCATTTAATATATTTATACCCTAATGCATTAGATAAGAAAGCTCCAGAGGGTTTTTGGTAAGGTTTTCCAAACTGGACGATTTTAGATAGAAATCGATGATTTTCATTTGTCCAGAAAACCCATAAAAGAGCTTCCTTGCTTATGTTATGGCACTTAACGTCGTATTATAACCGTTGGGTTCACCTTAGGTAATAGAAACTATTTAGGTAATAGAAACTATTAATTTTTGTTGTGCTACTGCGTGACACTTGAGTAAACTAAACAACTGATGTAGCAATCGCTATGAATTTTTCAAGGTTTGAATAGACTAGGACTTTTGCATGGAATAGCATATAAAGTGTGACTCAGCTTGCGTTTCCAGAAGTGTAACAGTTTTGCGGACTTTATCCGCGAACCTCGGTTAGCCAACTGCCATGCTGGGACGGAAATATGAAATAGACACCCAAGCCCTGAGCTTTATATGTGCGCTCGCATTGATCACTATTGGGTCTGAATATTAGGAATAGCATAATTTTAGCGTAAACAGGCCCAAGGAACCCATATAAATAACCCAGCTTAGTTCCGCATTTTTCCCTATATGTTATATACTGTGCTATAGGAATGGCCTAAAAAATTTCTATAACACAAGTGGTTAAAACGTAACGTTTTTCTCCAACCCATACTCCCAATGTGGGATCAACGTTCAATATGAGAAGTAATACTATATTGTCACTTTTTGAAATCTCATTGGTTTTTGTGAAGTTCCATTGCTTTGATCCTTGGTACCCTCACCAGTCATCTTATATCCAGCAATTTGCTTTAACATTAAAAACTTACCGCACTTTTGAGAACCGTTCCCTGTTGTTTTATTTCTGACAACCATGTTCTGCTTTGTTTTTGTAAGTAGCGGTCAGCGATGTCAAGAGAAAATATTCGCTGGAAGCAGTCAAGCTTTGTGGTTTTGGAGTCTATTAATCTATCTGACTGTTCTAAATTCTACTACAACACCGACAACATTCAATCTTTGTTGAATGCTTAGCCTAAACATTGCCAATTGTATAACCCATAGTCCATTTAAGTTTCTTATGCCATGAGCACAGCGTCTAAAAAGTTAGAAAACTGGTTCCAAACTTACAGAAACCCAACGATATCATGCGAAAGTAAACTTAATTTGCGCCCATCAACTATCCTATTTTGTAATAGCCGATACGAATCACAAACCGTAGTTATGAAAAAATGCAGAAATTTCAACGGTTTTTCGATAACAAAAACTTGGAACTATCAAAAACAAATAACAAAGATTACACCTTGTGTTCGAAAAGAATTTTGGCGATTTCGAATTTGAAGAGAAAACTGTTATCTAAAGCCTATCAGCTTTTGATTTGTATTTGCCTCTGTTCGCCAACAAATTTAACGTAACACCAAGGCACAAATCAATCGGTCCATTGGTTTAGCTCGCAGTCTTCGCGAACAAAGCCATGACGTCTAAGTCAGGTAAATTTTCGTTCGAAAAAATAGATAATTTTCGTTGACTTTTTGCGAACACACAGCTCTGTGATAGTAATCCGGCAAATTTGTGTTCCTGAAAAGTCCCATTTGAGCCGTATTACGGTTCACCAAAAAAGTTCGATAACAGATTTTTAACTGAAATAGCAAAATAGGATTGTTGATGGACGTGGGTTAAGTTTACTGTCACATCAGCGAAGTGCCTAGTTGTACGAGACTCTGGGACGACGCATTTACTTTTTGATAAACTCTTCCTATGGTCTTATCTTTAATTAGAAGTTTAAAAATTGTTGGAATTTGTTTAATTGTTTTAAAACTCAGTATGAACGGCAATACTGGTTAACATATTGTGTTGTGCTTATTCCGCAATAGCATCAAGGCTTTTGATTAAGGCAATGATATTGCAGGCAGGCGTACAAGACATTTCGTGTTTTATCATAATGAAATGGTCGGTGGAAACCACAATAACTGAACTGTGGATGATTCGTACATGACGTTATTGGTGCATAGTAAAATAATACTGGAAATTCGATGGACTGCAATGTTTGAATTTTCAAGTTTAAAACTTGATGAGTCAGTTTTTTGACATTATGATTTGATGGATATTAGCTTATTGTATGCCGTTATCTAAAACATCAAATTGAGAGTTTTTCAGAGAAGGCTACCAAAGATTGCCATAATTTTTATCAAAAACAATTGTGACCGATGGTGTCAGCTGATTTCAGTTTTCGATGCATTAGTCATTTACCCAATGCTTGCTTGTCGCAGTTGAATTGTTTGTGCATTTTTGCATCTTCAATTTACCTCATTGGCACAATTTACATCATTTGCTTGTGCTGCCTAACTGAGATATGCATTGTTCCCATGATTCTAAGATAAAATAAGTACACGCTTAATACTTTGTACGAAATAAGCTATTTACAACTTCCGCGAATAACCTACCAAAAACACTGTCATATCCTGAAAAAGTACCAAAAGTTCTGCTGAAACACATAAAATATCACAGTGTATTTTATTTCTTGTTATATATCCTTATTATGTTTGTATTTTTAACCACAAGGTAAAACAGTCGTAAGTAAGCATAAGATATATCAGAACAAATATGATAACATTGCATAATTTATTTTATGCAAATATTAATTATTGTCAAATTTGATATTTTTACATCTCCACATATTGATTTCTATAGTTGTTAAACTGTTTTGATTTCTATGTTTGTGACTAAAGTACGTTACCGGTTACGGTCAATGTTCGTTGTGTCACTAGTCTTTCTACGCTTCATCAACATTACCGCCCAATTACTGCAATAAATTTATTTATAATTTTAGGCAGTGAAGCAGCGAAGAGGAAGCCAAACTTTATTCGACTCGGTTAGCTGAAAGAAATTGGGAACGAACAGACTTCGAAGCGATTCTATAATTGTAAAAAATATATATGTCGAGAAAAACGTTTCATAATTGGACGTCTAAAATATTATTTACATAATATATATTACAATGCATTTAAGCAATTAATAAAAGTCTAATTCGTTATAAAATTCGTAAATTTTCAACTTTTATTTCAATTTGCAGTTCATTAAAATTCCTTTAGGTTTGCTAATTATTCATAAAAATTTGTAACTTTTAGGTAACAAATTTTTCCAAATAAAGCACTCGCCCAACCGAAATTTCTATAACATGTGCTACCGAAACGCGTAGGAAATCTTCCTTTTACAAGCAATTTCTATCTTTTCTTTTTTGGGATACTATAAATCCTCAGTAATATGTAGTAGAATAACCAGTTTGGGTTTTATATATAAAGATTATATTAATGATCAAGAGTAAGTGTTCTAACGCACGTTTTCTACCCTATTTCTTTCGGCTTTCTGATAGTTATTATTATATCGGTATTTGAGTTTTTCTATTCCTTTTTAATGGAAATGTTAAATGCTGTGTGAAATATTTACTGTTGGTAATTGGATATTGCATTCAAAATGCCAGACTAATCAAATGTGAGTATTTATGTAACGGCTGAAAATACATATCTGCAGATCTTGATTATCATTTGTGGAAAATTTTTTACGCTCGTATAATTGCTTATAAATTTTCAATTTTTGTAAATCTGTGATCAGTAACTGATCTGATCATTTAAGTTACGACAAAAGCCGAGTAATATCTTAGATTTTTAAATACAATATAGCTATTGTAATACAATTTTAACTGCAGCACATTTGCGATTGCTTTTGTATAGATACTTTAGTGAATGGTTTAACTACTTATGAATAAACGAGTTCAATTGAAACTGCTATTTTGTTTTATGTCTGCATTATGCATTATATCATCCATGTATGACCTGCTGATTAATAACATAGTTTATACAGTTATAGCCATTAGCTCAAATGTCTGAACTCACGGCAGACTATGCTTTTCAAATCAGTCGTATCATAAGATGCAGTGCATTCAACCTCGAGCACTCGCTTAAGCTAGTCACAGACCCACCGAACAAATATTTACACTCGATGCTTGTCATGCTAAATCTATTAATTGTAAGTTTGTCCAGAACAGCTTACATATTAGGTAACACATATTGCTTTTCTATATATAAAAGTATCATAGGTGTCCATAGAAGTGGGTGGTTACCTCTCTAATATATATTTCTCTCCACACCTAAGATCCTGAAACTACAACATCTCCACCTTCCCACCCTCAGGGCTCCAAAGGTGTGCGGAAGAATTGAGTAGTTACGAGCAAAATCACAAATTACGCGCCATATTGGAGAAAATATATAAAATTATAAGAAAGAATCAGATGGATTGGGGAAATTATGGTTACCCCCTCCGGGGCCACTTAGCCGAAACTGTCTACCTCAACCTGTAAGTCGATGCTCCTTAGACACATATGATATATAATTTATAATATCTAATTCATTTTGCGACAGCGCGACACATTACTTCCACCTATTAAAATTTCCAAATTGCCAGAGATTTCATAAATTACATGATAATGTAATGATTGTAACATTTTATAGTAATCTTTAATCTGCATATAATTTTATTTTATGGACTGTAGTATTAAGATACGGCATAAAGGCAAACCAACACGGATTTATAAAGCATAGCTGGACATGCATTAGCAGGACTTAGTGGCTACATTACTGTTCAAGATGGAACACTTGTTAGAAGGATTTAAACTAAATTTTTAAACATTTTATCATTTAAATAAAACTGCTCTCCATCCGATTTGCATAACATGCAGATCAAAAGACTTAATACGAAATAAAATGTGACGACATATATGCAAACATGACCGAACACCAATTTTAGACCAAACAATCATCGACATATGTCAATTTTAGTGTTTGCCCAACTTCGCAAATTCCGGATGTTAACCACTGTTAATAATATTACCAAATTGCGGGTGTTTGTAGAACTAGTCACACAAATCTTGGGCTTAAATATGTCATGTAAGGCCCTGTTAGATTTGTACCTGAGGAAAGTGGAACCTTAGGAAAATATAAATAAAAAACTAAGAATATTGGCAAATTTTTAAGATATTGTAAAGATATGATGCTGGGATTATACAACACTGAGATGTTGGAAAGATGGGAATTCTTGGTCGTGTAAGATTGGTTAGATGAGAAATTTAGAATATGAGAAGTTGCGAACATAGTAAACTGGGAAGATTTATAATTGTGCATATAACAAGCCTAGCAAGAAGGGAAATTCAAAAACACGAAACTGGAACTTGGCGGGACAGGAAATTCTTAGGATGGGAAATTTCGAAGATGGAAAATTGAGAAAACCGAAATTTAGGAGGATTGAAAATTAGAAAGATGAGAAGATGGGTGGCTGGTGAGATGAAAAATGGAAAGGATAATACTGTAAGGTGGGAAGATAAATAATAACATAGAAAGCTGGAACGCTGGGAAGATTGAAATTGGGAAGATGGAAACTTCGCCATGGAGAAATCAGCAGGATTGAAAATATGGTAAATTGATAAGATGAGAACTTAGGAAAATGAGAGGTTGAGAAGATGGGATGTTGTTAAGCGGGAAATAACGGGGTGAGCGGAATTGGGAAGATAAAAAAATTGATAAGATTGGAAGTTCACAAAACAAAAAGTTGAGATGGTGGGAATTTATTTTCAGAATATTTACAAAATAGCACAGCGGCACACATATAATCCTTTAAAATCGCTGTAGGGAATTTGAGCAGCTCCTAAGGCGATACGACCACAATTCCGTCAAATTCATTGGATAAGAAAGAAGACCATGGAATGACAAAAGAGAAACGCCATGTATCCAGTGAAATAGTTTTGTGGGCTGAGTCCAAAACTGTATGCTACGATGCGAGGGGAAAATGAGAATGATGTTGAAAAAAAGGGGAAAATGATTTAATCAATAAAAAGAACCAGCTTAAAATAATGCATGAGTAAACTTATGCTGCGCCCCTTACCATCCTCTTTTGTCAAAAGCGATCAATTGCCATTCAGTTTTCACTGAACACAAATTTTATTTTTGCACTAAAGAACAGAAATTGGTACGTTTCATATTTCATACATTATAATTTAAAGTGTTCGCGAACACATTGTTGTTAAAGTATAGGGGCCGAATTCAATTCCCTAATTTCGTTGAAACATAAAAATATCGAAATCAGACAGATTCGGCTATTGAAATCTGAGTTTTGTTCTCTAACAACGTTTTGTACATGGTGTCAAAAGAGGATGGTTGGGATCTTCAGTTTACTGTTGCATAAACAGTTATTTAAAAAGTTCAGCTCCACCATAATGAAGCACAAAGTGCGTATTAACTAAACAGCAAGCAAATAAAACTTCACCGGTACAAAAATACAAATCTACCATGACGATAAGCGTTTCTTGACATGCGACGGACAGAATTTCCAATTTTGTCAAAAGTTTCACATAAGCAAAGAATAACTTGAAGCATGTTATCAGTTTTACAATAAGACAGTTAACTGAGCGGCTGGCACCAAAAATTTGAACGTAAAATCATAAATTATTTCTGTTTTCAATTATATAACGCCACACTTTTTGAATGCTAATTCATTCAACAGTAATGCAATTATGAATGAATTATTTATGCATTTTTCATATGCTGTTAAGTAACTTTGGATGTAACAACAATTTTTCTTTCACAGATTTCGTATAATTTAAAGGCCCATATCACTTTTAGGGGCGGATTCTCTGTTCAAAATGCACTACCGACAATACAAAACCATACAAATAAAGGCAGACTACATTCCATAAATCCGGTTGATCGACCAAATGCTCCCTAAATCCCTAAAGGGGTATGATAAAGTAAGTTAGGTATAGATTACAAAACCATCGTATTGAGTTTAATTTATACCTTCAAGCTCGCAAACACGTCAGACTTTGAGAAATAGATGTTTCTGCTGAAAATATGCGAGTCCTGAGCCCGCAGCAACGAAGATCCATGGTCCCACAAAAGTGATAGCAAGGTTGTAGCTGATTCTTTGTCTCCATTTTCAATTTGACGCCTCTATCGCGAGATATAAACCGTGAAACACACGTATTTCAACGCCCATTTTGCAAAATAAACTTTAAAACCAGTTTTTGGCTATTTTAACTTAAATAATGGGTCGGATAGCAAGGTAAAAGATAAGCAAGGTACAAGATATAGCAAGGATATAGCAAGGATCTGGGATATAGCACGGATATATATCAAGGATATAGCAAGGATATAGCAAGGTACAAGGATATAGCAAGGTATAAGATAAAAGTGACAGCAAGGCTGTAGCCGACTCTTTGTCTCCATTTTCGATTTGACTCCTCTTTTGCGAGATATAAACCGTGAGAAACACGTATTTCAACGCCCATTTTGGAAAATAACCTTAAAACCAGTTTTTGGCTATTTTAACTTAAATAATGGGTCGCATAGCAAGGTAAAAGATAAGCAAGGAACAAGATATAGCAAGGATATAGCAAGGATCTGGGATATAGCACGGATATACATCAAGGATATAGCAAGGATATAACAAGGTACAAGGATATAGCAAGGTATAAGATAAAAGTGACAGCAAGGCTGTAGCCGACTCTTTGTCTCCATTTTCGATTTGACGCCTCTTTTGCGAGATATAAACCGTGAGAAACACGTATTTCAACGCCCATTTTGGAAAATAACCTTAAAACCAGTTTTTGGCTATTTTAACTTAAATAATGGGTCGCATAGCAAGGTATAAGATAAGCAAGGAACAAGATATAGCAAGGATATAGCAAGGATCTGGGATATAGCACGGATATATATCAAGGATATAGCAAGGATATAGCAAGGTACAAGGATATAGCAAGGTATAAGATAAAAGTGACAGCAAGGCTGTAGCCGACTCTTTGTCTCCATTTTCGATTTGACGCCTCTTTTGCGAGATATAAACCGTGAGAAACACGTATTTCAACGCCCATTTTGGAAAATAACCTTAAAACCAGTTTTTGGCTATTTTAACTTAAATAATGGCTCGCATAGCAAGTTATAAGATAAGCAAGGAACAAGATATAGCAAGGATATAGCAAGGATCTGGGATATAGCACGGATATATATCAAGGATATAGCAAGGATATAGCAAGGTACAAGGATATAGCAAGGTACAAGATAAAAGTGACAGCAAGGCTGTAGCCGATTCTTTGTCTCCATTTTCGATTTGACGCCTCTTTTGCGAGATATAAACCGTGAGAAACACGTATTTCAACGCTTATTTTGGAAAATAACCTTTAAAACCCAGTTTTCGGCTATTTTAACTTAAATAATGGGTCGGATAGCAAGGTAAAAAGTAAGCAAGGTACAAGATATAGCAAGGATATAGCAAGGATCTAGGATATAGCAAGGATATATATCAAGGATATAGCAAGGATATAGCAAGGTACAAGGATATAGCAAGGTGCAAGATAAAAGTGATAGCAAGGTTGTAGCCGATTCTTTGTCTCCATTTTCGATTTGACGCCTCTATCGCGAGATATAAACCGTGAAAAACACGTATTTCAACGCCCATTTTGGAAAATAACCTTAAAACCATTTTTTGGCTATTTTAACTTAAATAATGGGTCGCATAGCAAGGTAAAAGATAAGCAAGGAACAAGATATAGCAAGGATATAGCAAGGATCTGGGATATAGCACGGATATATATCAAGGATATAGCAAGGATATAGCAAGGTACAAGGATATAGCAAGGTATAAGATAAAAGTGACAGCAAGGCTGTAGCCGACTCTTTGTCTCCATTTTCGATTTGACGCCTCTTTTGCGAGATATAAACCGTGAGAAACACGTATTTCAACGCCCATTTTGGAAAATAACCTTTAAAACCCAGTTTTCGGCTATTTTAACTTAAATAATGGGTCGGATAGCAAGGTAAAAGGTAAGCAAGGTACAAGATATAGCAAGGATATAGCAAGGATCTAGGATATAGCAAGGATATATATCAAGGATATAGCAAGGATATAGCAAGGTACAAGGATATAGCAAGGTACAAGATAAAAGTGATAGCAAGGTTGTAGCCGATTCTTTGTCTCCATTTTCGAGTTGACGCCTCTATCGCGAGATATAAACTTTGAAAAACACGTATTTCAACGCCTATTTTGGAAAATAACCTTTAAAACTAGTTTTTGACTATTTTAACTTAAATAATGGGTCGGATAGCAAGGTAAAGTTAAGCGAGGTAAAAGATATAGCAAGGATATTGCAAGGATCTAGGATATAGCAAGGATATATATCCAGGATATAGCAAGGTACAAGGATATAGCAAGGTACAAGATAAAAGTGATAGCGAGGTTGTAGCCGATTCTTTGTCTCCATTTTCGATTTGACGCCTCTATCGCGAGATATAAACCGTGAAAAACACGTATTTCAACGCCCATTTTGGAAAATAACCTTAAAACCAGTTTTTGGCTATTTTAACTTAAATAATGGGTCGCATAGCAAGGTAAAAGATAAGCAAGGAACAAGATATAGCAAGGATATAGCAAGGATCTGGGATATAGCACGGATATATATCAAGGATATAGCAAGGATATAGCAAGGTACAAGGATATAGCAAGGTATAAGATAAAAGTGACAGCAAGGCTGTAGCCGACTCTTTGTCTCCATTTTCGATTTGACGCCTCTTTTGCGAGATATAAACCGTGAGAAACACGTATTTGAACGCCCATTTTGGAAAATAACCTTAAAACCAGTTTTTGGCTATTTTAACTTAAATAATGGGTCGCATAGCAAGGTAAAAGATAAGCAAGGAACAAGATATAGCAAGGATATAGCAAGGATCTGGGATATAGCACGGATATATATCAAGGATATAGCAAGGATATAGCAAGGTACAAGGATATAGCAAGGTATAAGATAAAAGTGACAGCAAGGCTGTAGCCGACTCTTTGTCTCCATTTTCGATTTGACGCCTCTTTTGCGAGATATAAACCGTGAGAAACACGTATTTCAACGCCCATTTTGGAAAATAACCTTAAAACCAGTTTTTGGCTATTTTAACTTAAATAATGGGCCGCATAGCAAGGTATAAGATAAGCAAGGAACAAGATATAGCAAGGATATAGCAAGGATCTGGGATATAGCACGGATATATATCAAGGATATAGCAAGGATATAGCAAGGTACAAGGATATAGCAAGGTACAAGATAAAAGTGACAGCAAGGCTGTAGCCGATTCTTTGTCTCCATTTTCGATTTGACGCCTCTTTTGCGAGATATAAACCGTGAGAAACACGTATTTCAACGCCCATTTTGGAAAATAACCTTTAAAACCCAGTTTTCGGCTATTTTAACTTAAATAATGGGTCGGATAGCAAGGTAAAAGGTAAGCAAGGTACAAGATATAGCAAGGATATAGCAAGGATCTAGGATATAGCAAGGATATATATCAAGGATATAGCAAGGATACAGCAAGGTACAAGGATATAGCAAGGTGCAAGATAAAAGTGATAGCAAGGTTGTAGCCGATTCTTTGTCTCCATTTTCGAGTTGACGCCTCTATCGCGAGATATAAACCTTGAAAAACACGTATTTCAACGCCTATTTTGGAAAATAACCTTTAAAACTAGTTTTTGACTATTTTAACTTAAATAATGGGTCGGATAGCAAGGTAAAGTTAAGCGAGGTAAAAGATATAGCAAGGATATTGCAAGGATCTAGGATATAGCAAGGATATATATCCAGGATATAGCAAGGTACAAGGATATAGCAAGGTACAAGATAAAAGTGATAGCGAGGTTGTAGCCGATTCTTTGTGTCCATTTTCGATTTGACGCCTCTATCGCGAGATATAAACCGTGAAAAACACGTATTTCAACGCCTACTTTGGAAAATAACCTTTGAAACCAGTTTTTGACTATTTTAACAAAAATAATGGATCGGATTTCTAGCGCACAACTAAAGAGCATATCGTGTTCACTTTTGCTATCGAACAAAACAATTTTACACTAAATGATCTATGAGTGCCATCAAAAAAACAAGAAAAAAGTAACTTCCACGATTTTTCCTTCTAACGTTTCGAGTGGAAACTCCAAACGCTTCACTTGTTCCATTTCAACTATTCATACAGCAATATTGCAATTGTGGATGTATTACATTAATAGATTTAGACAATCATATCAAGTTCAATACCAGAAATGGAAAAACTTAACATTTGTGTACCATAGGACGAAGTATGGAAAGTTTAATTGTGAGCCCATGCTAAGTTTAGACTCAGCCCTAGACGCAAGCTCAGGCTTAGGTTTAGCCCTTGGCTTATTGAGGCAGAACATTATATATAATCATTCGAGAGCTGAACTAAATGCTACCTAGTAGATTGGGGAACTAGAATTTGTATCATTTAGGATATACTGTGAAATGATTTTGGATGCAACATTAGGTTTCTCAAATATTAACAAAATATAATTCCGTATTAATAAATATACAAATTCTATCATTGCAGCATAATATTTCTGTACACTAGAACTAGAATGTCTGATATTTTGAATGTACAATATTTTCGAGCTTGATAAGAGATTACTAACAGTTACGTAGCAACCAAATTAACTTCCTTTAATTAGGTAATATTTCAGCTGTTCTGTTTAATGTGTTATTTATAATGCCCACGTATAATTATTGAAAATCGGTGTGCTCTTAGCATAATTGTATGGCTCGGTATACGAATTACTATTTGTGTGACCGCACATTATTATTTATAAATATAACACGCATTCCGCATTCGTTCAGGAGAGTTGCGCAATTTATAATTTTTCAGAATTTGCATTTATCATAATCAAAACATACTGTTTTTCCACGAATTAAATGTTTAGTTCACCCAACATAATTAGTGATTGTTGTCTAAATTTTTTATGTTAATATGTGGGTGATACTTTAATCTAGTTCCATGCAACAATGTCGGGTTATTAGAATTAGGAACAAAAATAGACTTCTAAGATCATTTATTTTACTAATACTATAATAGCGCTCAGCGTCAGGGAGTTCTTCATTATCCTCATTATTGCTTGAGTTGAATGAATCGATTAAAATTGAATTTGTCAAATCGAAGCTGTTTTTTCAAGTATTAAATGTGTAACTCACCTAAGGTGATTATTGATTACTATTCAGTGTGAATTTTTTCTAACTTAAACATTATGTAGGTTATGCTTTAATGAAGCTTTATCATTGAACATCAACAGTTTTATCCAAAATAGGAACAAAAATAGACTTGTACGAATCACCATTCATTTTCTTAATATCTCGGAAGCTAATTTCTATTTTTTTATAAATCGGCGAAAAAATTTTTGCTTTAATTAATCGGCTTATATACATGCAGTTAAGTAACTCTGTCGTGAATATACATAATTCTTACTGATAAAAGTTTAAAAATTTGCTTTCATTAAACTTATGTATTGACAAAAAGTATATATTTTCGTGAAAGCTTGCATAATTTTTGTTTCACTATCAACTGTACTGGCAATAATTCCCATGACTTTGGTTCCTCTCTGTTTTGTGACTTTAGTGCCTTCCATAGCAATCACGGCCTATGTAACCTTTAGGGTCCGGACTTTATAACATTAAAAAGAACAGCTTAGAGCGGGGGATTTGGGGGCGGCAGCTCTCCCCCCCTCAATTAGGTTTTGTACATGATCTATGTAGGGACCTTAGCTTATGCTAAGACTAAGGCAGTACATCGAGAACGGCATAGCATGCATTTCACTACCACCCCTAAAGGTTACATTGGCTGCAACCTCTTATGTAAACGTTAGAACAGCGTTGAATTGCCTTAAGCACGTTTTCCTCGCTGGGTTGTAAAGTAATCTTAGGCCACTTTCTATGAAAGGGTAAATGTGTTGCTTTGTAGAAGGTAAAACATGTAAACTTTGACACTATTCATTAATACATTTGCAGCCTTTATTGATCCATGTTTTTACATCCAACAGATTATTTTACCTTAGAAGAAAAGACGTATAATAAAAACGAATTATGCATTGTTATATTATGTCATCTATTAAAATTAGTCAACACCATATGAAGTATACTCTAGCAATTTGTTTCTGTTTGGATTCCTACTCTTATGGTCTCAGGTGAAGCATGTTCTTGATATTGCTTGTATTTTTGATCCTAATTTCCTTGGCGTGAGGTGAAGTAATCATTATCATTTCTAGGGAAAGTATTTGTACTGAACTATGTAATCGTTTTGGGTTACAAAACGTTAAGATTAAGAGATAGCTTGATTCAAATTGTGATTGGAAAAGTGTTTTATGAAATTACATTTGAGTTCTAAGTTAAAGCAGGCAAGTAAGGCATAATAAGTTTATAATGTAGGCGTTTATTTTATGTCAATTGGGAAGCCTTTTTTAGAGTCAAAGGTATTGAAGCAAATTCAATACGAAAAGTATAAAAACGTAACTTCTGAAAAATATAACTTTACAGTTTAGCAAAAGCAGAAATAATTGACGCAGCATTCGCATCGAAATAATACTATGAGAGCTACCCTGATACGCTAATTGCGACAGCTGGATCTATTAGGACATAGGTTATTTCGCCTTTTCGGACGTATAGGTCTGATTATCCGAACTTCTAAATTGTTTATAAGCAGTTAAAAGTTAAATATAATTATCCGCAAGTATATACTAGAAAAAATCATCATAAATTCAAACGGGGAAAATGAGACTTGAAAAAAGTTTTTCCGGAATGGCATTTGACATTAGGGCTGATAAAATTTACCGGATACCTCAAAATTTGCTAAACTCAAAGGTTATTTGGGTTCAATTTGGATAACTTCGTAAATGAACATAATTTGTTACTCTTAACACTATAGCAGTCAACATTTACGGCATATCTGTATTTTAAATATCCAGGTAACAGGAGAAGTATTGTAGCTTTAAAATCAATATTAGGGCAAAACGGTGTCTCCGGTCGCAAAGACAGTGCTAAATACTTACCTCAAACCAGACAAACCGTAGTTGTGATTCTAGAGATAATGTACTACTACGAATTGACCTATACAATCTCAGGACACCGTGCCTGTAGCAGATGTCTGCCGTACAAGCAACATTTATCAATAAGGGGTAAACTTTTCAACGCTCAACATGTAAATTTCAGTGATTAACAAACTTTGTTTTATATAATTATACAATATTTGTGGTATTTACCATTATGAAAAAGTTCCAAAACCGACTAATGAGCCTGGTGGGGTCTTGCCCTCCAAGGTATACGAATAACAGCGCTTTTTTCATTTTAAGTGAGTTTTGGGGAAGAATTTAGAGATAGAGCGGCCTGGTGCTTCCATTGCATGTCATATTGTTCTTAAGATAGCCTAGATAAGACAGCTTAATTCACTGCATCCTCAAAGCACGGTGAAATGACCAGAAAAATGAAAATCCCGAATCTTATTTATTGAGCGACATATTAAGATTACCTGAAGTGAGCTCCTATGCGTCACTAGTTGACCTAAGACAGCCAAATATTTATGCATACGCTCTGTTATAAATGTAACATACAGTATATTTACCGGGCCTTTTCTTTTATCCCTCTAGGCAGAATTTGGTCAGTTTAAAAAATACATCCATAATTTTGGTATCTTTCTACTCAGCTGAATGAGCTTGCTCAGAAAATACTCATTATGGTCACTTTTATCTATATTTTTCGATGCTTTAGTCCCCTTATACCCAAAATATTGGTAAAAACGATTCACGATAAATGTATAACTTTATATATTCGAATCGCATTGACGAGCTAAGCCGAATGGTGGTAAAGTCAGGTAAGTGGGTTTTCAGGTTAAGGAGTTATTGCCGTTTACGTGAACTCTTAACCTAAGCTTAAGTCGTTAAAAATTGCAAATTGAGAGAAAATAAAGAAGAAATTTTACCATGAAAGTGAACAAAATAACATTTTTTAAGTCGAAAGTTATCAAAATTATCACTGTTTCTTCAAACCTGAACAATTTGGCCTGGGGGAAAGAGGGTAAAGGAAAAGACCCTATTTACCATATCATGAAATACGTAAAAGCATATTACTAACTAAGGAAAAGCCTGGACGAAACGACAGCTTAGTTGAATGCATATTCAAGTCATGCCGAGATGATAGAAAAAACTGGAAATGACAATCGTATATGTTGTGTGACGCCTTAACCCTTTCGTTCATATATTGACACATTCGTCGCAGGTTACATTGCGTATCGGGTTTACTGCCGAGTTTGACGTTTGGTGTGCGTTTCTATGTGTATTTTTGTTCGTTTGTGTTCTTTCTTAAGGAACCCGGCAAAAGCTCTTATATAGCATAGTGGCTAGCGCGCGAGACCTGCACCCGAGCGATCTAGGTTCAATGCCCGCTTGGAGCAAAATTTGTTCAAGGTTGTACAAGCTACGCGTTGGTTTAAGAAGGAAAGGATTACGGTTACTCATTTAGCGAAGTGAAATCCTATGAGTCACTAGTTGACCTAAGATAACGGAATATTTATGCATATTCTCTGTCATAAATGGAAACTAAAATAATCATCAGGAGTGGAATACATTCCAGCGGAATTACTGAAGACGGTTACCCAGATCATCGAGGTACTGCATGCTATATGCAACAGGATTTGGGCGAGCGGAATGCGGCCTTTGCAATAAGCAATATTCGTCATAGTGCCCTTCCGAAGAAAAATGACGTCTAGAACTGCAGTGACTACAGAACCATGCGTCTGATTGATCATCCTGATAAAACCATTCTACGAATAGGTTAAACAGCTTGAGACCCACGAAAAGGGAATAGAGGAGGCTTTAGCAGAATAATAAGCTGACATCAAGATCGGTGGAAGTACGGTGGAATATATTTTCAGTTCGAGAGTCATATGCGAGAAATTTACAGACCACCAACGTCACCACTAACGTAACTTCATAGACTTCAAAAAGCGTTCAATCGATTCTGACACGAAGCACTGTGTTTGATTATAAAGAAGCAGAATATCCACACGAATTTGACACGTATGACTGAGACCCTGCATAAGAAAACCGCATGCGGCGTGCTCACAGACGACAGTATTGGAGACTGTCCGTGTGAGTCAAGGCTGTTCCGCCTTGTATGTTTAACCTGTTCCTGCAGGAGAAAATGAGAATAGCCCTGCAATGGGACATTATCAACGGGGCGATACCTGTACGAGGCAAACCGATATGTAGCCTTCGTTTCGCAGACAACATCGATATAATTACATGTAGTACAGAACTGTTCGCAGATTTAACTCAACGCTTGGATAAAACATCGTCAGCTTTTATAAATTATAATTCCGCTGCGACTAATGTGTATAAAGCATACTTCCGCTTTTTAATACTGACCCAGATTTGTAGTCAACCAAGATATTTTTAGATTTTCGTTATATTATTATTGAATTAGCAGGCAAAAAGACGTGACTTGTAACGAATATAACATTTGTGAATGGGTAGGATATTCTCTAGATTAAGCTGGCGTATCTGATGTTTTCTCGAGCTATTTCTTTGAACAAATATGTAATGATATCGATAGCCTAATACGAACATATGTGTGCAAGTTGGTGTTAGCTAAATCATAGCACTGTAAACTAAACACATGGTTTTTCATATATTTCGGTTATTCAGAAAAAATGTACATATTTTGAAATTTTCAACAAATGGTTTCATAATGCTGTCCAGAAAGAAATAATGTAAATATTCCAAATATCAACTATGTATTAACTATGCTATATTCTACTAAAACATGACTTAGGGGCATCCGACATTTTGACGGCAGGGTTGCCACCTTAGGACCGAGCCCACTTTATGTGCGTTCACCATTGTTGTTATTTGGTCACAATTACGAACTGAATCGTTCGCGTTCACATTTAAGGTATATATTCGCATTTTAGTGAACACGATCAATGGCTCTATGATTTACGAATAGAATTTGCGTACGCGCACATTTCTCCATTTCACACGGTTGTTCCGATTCACCAAATGACATATTGAATTGAACAGCTACGTCAGCAGTATATATATCTGTAGTATACGCAAAAAACGCGATTGGTAATGACGTTTTCCATGTACGCGGCTAGAAAAATGCGAAGATAAATCGCAAAATAGGGATTGCGAACAACACCTTCGTGTTGCTGTATCACAAATATTTGTTGGCATACATAAGGAAAAATCGTGATATTTAGTGTGAATTTTAGCTAAATGGTAGAACTGGAAACTATAAACCTAGTTTTTCACATATTTAGGCTATATATTGCAAAAAAACTAATCGCTTTTTCCGTGTACGTGATCAGAAAAAATGCAATGCTAAATCACAAAATAGCGTTCGCGAATAACACCTACTTGTTACTGTATCACAAATATTTCTTTACATACATAAGTAAAAATCTTGATTTTTTGAGAAATTTGGCGTAAGCCAAATCATAGAATAGAAACTAAAAACTCGGTTTTTATATTTTTAGGCTATATATTAAGATATAGTGTACAGTTCCTTGTAATTTTAATAGATGGTTTAATAACGCTGTCCACAAAGAAATAATGTAAATGTTCCAAATATTAACTAAAGATTAATTTAGCTAAATTTTATTCAAACATCAAACACTTGTATCTCGATTTTGGAAGTTCAATGTCATTTAGTGTAGTATCTATCGCAATTTATGAATCAGCCGTATGTGCCGCATAAACTAGGTTATATCGCGAAGAGCATGTGTATGTGGCTATTACTGAGTTGAGACACTACGGGGTTGAAACTTTATTGAAGAAAAGTAACGTTTCTAGCATAGTCAGGTCAATAACTGCAATAGAAAATTGATATATTTCGCGAAAGCAGGGCTAGAATATAAAATAACAAAGTATTTTATACGGACATCGGCAGAATTTTCTACCATGGGCTGTCAATAAGCTGTTAGTGGGTAGATATGGTTAATTATTTACGACTCATGGTGGCTTACCCATCGCAGCGAAATGTCTTTTTAATTTATTGACGTTCTGCCGAATTGGTAAACTCTCAGACTGAAAAGACCGGACGTCAAGCCAACCATATCGGTTGGCAACTAAACAATTTACGGACAACTTAATAAAGTGTTTTTGAACGACGCATCCAGAAAATTATAGTATTTTTTGAATTGGCAGTGTTCGGCGAAATTATTTGGCTTATCCTATCACTCTCAAAGTGAGTTTTGACTTGTCGTAAGTTTGGGTTTGAACCTGTGCCAATTTAATTTATTTGTCAGCCGGTACTCCCCCCTCAATTAACATCTCAGTGATCGCTTACCCCGATTCCATATTGTATAGCTGTGCTGTGATAGTATGCTCTGGTTCAGTTATTTTTCGGAAAAAAAGAGAAACGGAGTGTTGTAAAATTGTTACCTTGCACATTTTGTGCAATGTATTACAGCTATGTTTATCCTATAATTAAACCATATTATTATCTCAACTGTCTCAGACAACATCTATATAGGTTACACGATACAAATTGTTGAAGGATATATCTATATCTCCTTGTAAACTCTCGTTGAAAAGTATTCCTTAAATAATTATTTTTTTAATGTTTTAAATAATGTTTGTGAGACTGAAAAGTTGTTTTACCATAAAGGCTAGCCACGCTTAGAACCGCTAGACTTTTTCGAGTTAGATAATTGCTGGGAAGCGAAAATAGCAATCTTAAAGAGTACAATGCTATTCTTGTGTCTATTCCCAGTGAAAGTATCGAGGTTAAATGTTTTTTCGGTTCTTTAATGTCAATTTAATATATAAATAAATAATTTAGGGTAACTAAATAAAGTAAAACATAATCATCATACTTAATAATTTAAGTCTAAATACAATAAAAATATACTAAACTTTATTTAAAATAATAAATTTTATATCTATTCAATATGCAGCTAACTTATGGATTAACTCTGTTTAGCTTCATTGCTATCGTGTCTCATCTGGCTCATAATGTGTCAGCGTTCTGCGAACAGGGTGATAACCTGTTTATTTGTAAATTCTTCAAAATTCTAAGTCCTGAACAACAATTGTTATACTTACGGCTGCGCACATCGCGTTAGTGTTTTTTTGGATTTGTTATTTTACTTATGTTTATTCACAGATGTTTTATAGTGAAAGGAGTTTCGTAAATAATGATCAACTGTGCAAAAATTCTTCGGTGACTATCATGCATAAAGACAAAACTATATTATATACTTTGTCAATTTTTGATTCAACGCATGATAAAATATTACTGTCCACATAGTATAGTTCCAACAATTTCCCGGCTAAATTGTGGCAAAACGGATTCGATTTGGAATAGCTATGATTTCTGCCATTTGGATCGATTAACAATAGGTTTCAACTATTTTCCGTTGTATTGGATCAAAAACTAAAGCCGAGAACTAGTACTATGTTAAATTTTACATTTTTGTTAGATTAGTCGCTTTGAAAATTTGAACTAAAGTCTAAAAATGCCTTCAAAAGTCAAATTTTTATAAGTTTGTTTAAGTAAGTTTTTTGCTAGAGGAAAGAGCACTAGGCTTATAGCTTTATTCAATCTCGTTAAGCTCACTGTTTTTTACAGTAAAAAAACATTGGGCTCGTCGATATCTCTATGGAAAGCTGCAGCGGTATTAAAATGTAAAATGTTGGTAATAAAGTTATCAATTATTGGCGTTTCTTCAATTTAGATGTACGTAGAAGCTAGAATCCAAGAACTTCAGGTTTTGTTGAGTACGATTGAAACAGTTCTTGGGTGCGATGCATCTAATACAACGAACGCTAGAGCTACAGTATTAAAAAGGCGTTGCAAAATATATTTTACCTGAAAGTTTGGGTATATAAATTTCGAAAGTTTTCGGCTTTTCGGTTACTGGAGGAAGAAATGAAACATCTTATGGTTTTGCTTTTCTACGTGCTGAAATGACAACAGTAACGTAGCCCGTAATATGTTGCTATAGTATTATAGTCTTATAAGATATTTCAAGGCGTTCATAAAGCTCAATATGGAACGTCGAAATAGGTGCTAAGTGCAGACTAGCATAGTTCTTCTCGCAGCACGAGTTACTAATATATGGAAAAATTGTATAACACCAATACTTATCACGAAATGGGTATCACTAAGTTCTATAAATAATTTTGAGAAGAATATGACGCCTTTAGCTATGTCCGCATAAAGATGTTTGACATGTTACAAGACATCCGATAATTCCAACGAAGCCATATGTTAGCAAAGCTTTATATTCAATATTCGTCGACGGATTATGGACCGATACATATATGCTGATGGCGATGTGTACTATGTTACTGTCAAATAGCCGTCCTCAACTTTTACCTTTATCAGCAATATAACTTTACGAACAGGTCCGAGAACGGCATGGGCCATAAAAGCCAACGGTGAAAAGCCTTTTCTCAATAACAACCAAACACGGAGTGATTTTTTACGTCCATGGAAAGTTTTTTATATTAACTCAGCTTGTTGTGTGTCGAAGGTGAGCAGAAATATTTGCTATATACCAGAGGTGGAAGATAGTGTGCTGAAGAGTACAACACAGCCTATAGTGCCTAAACGTAGGGGTCTTTCTTAAGACACATCTGAAATTTTGGTACCATTCGACTCAGCCCGATGAGGCAGATTAAGATTAAGATTAAGATTAAGTAACCACTTCGGCCACATTTATGACAAAATATTTTTTCGATTTTGTGAGTTCCAAATTGTCCGTCCCTCATTGGTGCCCAAAATTTGCGGAAATTTTTGCCGATAAATTTTACATACCTTTCGAACCATATTTACGCGCTGATTCGAGTTATAGAAAATCTGCTCAACGGGATCAAGGATTATAATGAGTTATTGCCTTTGATGCAAAACCCTAAGCCTAAGGCTTAGCCTAATTGCTAAATCTTATGCTGAGACTTGTATAAGATTCGTTCAGCGATATGGTAAAAGTGAAAAATGATATACAATGCACAGGCTAGCGAACGCCATGCTACAAGCTCGATTAGTGCATTCTGTCGCAATGTTGCTGTTATAAATGTGTGATCTATTCGGGAAAAGGTTAATCGAGCTATGGTTTGTTTACATTTATACTAACCCTTTCCCGCTTGAATTATTCTGCAATTCGGATAACGTTGATCAAACGTTTGCCGGTGAAGCTGATTGAACCTATATCATTCAACTACGAGACTTGTACGTTAACCACTACGCTATGTCGGAGCTGTTGCTGGGCACCTTAAAGAACCTAACAATACGAGCGAATAACACAAGTGCTAACACATGCTGCACGACAATTTTTGATCACGTCTTAATTTAAGCTGTTCCAAATATGTGACACTATAAGGGTTAATGTAATCGATGCTCGATGCCGAAGTAGATTTATTTTAAATCAAGCGCTGTGGCGTTAACCGCTCCCCCAATATTAGTATGTATTGAACCTGGATCATTTGATTGCAACGCGCAAATGGGTTGGCATTAATTCTTCGAATGAATTGCTGAATTGTTCTCGAAGAAATGGCGGAATTGTTCGAATTTCACAGTTTTATATCCTAATTTGCTGAATTGTTCGAATTGTTTAATGTAATCGAAGATCAATGTCAAAGTTTAGCTATTTCGAAATAAAGCTGTAGCCTTAACGTGATGGAAGTTCGATGCCAAATTTTGGCTATTACAAATTGAAAGCAATGGCGTTAATTCTTTCTCCCATGAATTAATGTGCATTTCGTATAACGTTGAGTAAACATTGGCCGTAACCTTTCCCCATGAATTATTGTGCATTTCGTATAATGTTAAGCAAACTTTTGGCTGCAAGTCTTGTACGTTAGCCAGTACCGTCTCTAGGAGCTGTTTGTCGTTTCCTTAAGCAATCTTACAATACGAGCGAATAATAACGCACGTGCAAATGCACGGCACAGCATACGACAGGCCCGATTAGTGCGTCGACCGCGATGTACGGTGTTCCAAATGTATAACTCTATGGGGGGAAGGGTTAATCGTGCGATATTCTACATTGAGATTAAATCCTTCTAGCATGAACTAATGTGAGTTTGGAATAATGTTGAGCAAACTTATGCCACAGCGGCAGATTGAACCTAGCTCGCTTGGCTGCGAACTTGGACATTAGCCACTACGCCATGTAGGAGCTGTTGCTGGGAGCAAAAACAACACGTTCAAATCCCCGCCATACAATAAATTCGATTAATACACCACGTGATGATTTACCATGTTACGAATGCATAAGGGTAAATCGAGCGACTGTCTACATTTAGCCTATACCATACTGGCATAAATTAATGCGCATTTCGTATAATGTCGAGCAAACTTTTACCACAGCGGCGGATTGAACCTGGATCGTTTGGCGTCGAGCCTTGCACTTTAGCCACTATGCTTTATAGGAACTGTTGCTCGGTTCCTTAATGAACCTCATACAGCTAGCAAATACTGACGCACGTGGAAATGTACGCTGCACAACAAATTCGGTTAGGGCACCGCTTCGCAATGTACGCTGTTACAAATTTGTGACTCAATGCGAAAAAGGGTTAATGTAGACTATATCCACTCAACGTGAAATTAACATACGGGCTTACACAAACGACCATGACTCAATCGGTGTTTTACAGGCAAGGTTATATCTCTTGGTGGCAATGTCTGAAATTCCATTACGCCAAGGCTTTTTTTCTATATATTCCTGCAGAACTTGCCTATATATTTGATATTTTAGATGACTATGTTGAAAAAAGAATGCCGAAAGGAATTCAGAATAGCTTAGGTATAATTATTATTGTCAATTCACAATAAATATAAATTTAGTATCAACTGCGGGGAGAAAGTTAAAGTTATCTCTGGAAAAACTGGAATTCGACGAAATTTTGAACTACATTTGATAAAACTGGTTTGCAAAAGAAAATGTCCAAAAATGGTGCTAGATAAAATCCCCAGGAGTATTATGATCCCAAAAATTAAACAGTTCCTTTCCTGCCCAATTTCGTGTTAGTGATACACGAATTTTAAATTAAGCTCTAAAGTGAATCCAGGTTCCTGGGATGATGTGACGCTTCTCGCTAAAAACACAGCTATGAACAGTGAAACGTATCATTTCATACACACAGATGTCAAGTTGTACGAACGGGTACTTCAGTGTAACTAGCTCAACCGTAGAGTGGAACACGCGTTGCAACAAATGTATAAAAATTCTAAAGTTATGCAACGTAAAATACAACAGAAAAATATGGTTTTTTCCGTAGAAATAAGGCAATTTATAGATATAAAGAATTCTATGCGATACTGACGCACTAGAACGGTTCAACAAACCTATAATTACGTGGATATCTAATAACAGTTAGCAAGAAAAACAACAAACAAAATTATATTAACCAAACGCATACTGGTAATCGGGGATTCAGCTTGACTAGGTTTGCATAGGGCGTTAAGGCCATCTTAGCTAGCTCCAAACATATGCAATGGCTTAACAACTGTAACTGTACCAGTAACAAGATATTTAAACAGAAAATAAAATACGACATACCTGTACCATACAATAGCATGTTAATAACCTGGTATTTGGTAGGGAAGAGAATATTCCGCTCATATCGGGTCACAGCAGTACACGACAAAAGAACAACAAGGATAAAGGGAGTAAATAAACTTTTTCAAGGGTTTCTACCAAATTGTAAAAATTGACTTAAATCAACTTTATTTAGTGCTTTTCGAAAACTTCGTGAGTCGAAGTCAACCAGTTTTCCAAACCAACACAGCAATGCGATGCTTCCGAAAGTTTAACAAGAACATTGGTTTAATAAGTCTTCTGTGATGTCCACGCGTATTTGAATTGTGATGCATTATAAATCAGTTTGCGCAACAATCAATTACCCTATTGAGATACTTAAAACCATAATAAGATCGTGCTTTAGACGGCGTGATTCCAAAGATCAATGTGGAAGTATAACAGTCTTTCATTGTATAATAAAATAAAATACCGGCTCCTACTGCGAGTCTTGGAGTGAAATACCGTGGTACTTTTTCCACCCTGTCAATTTCTAAAAGATAAGATACTAAGCAAACTTGACTAGCAGATTCCAAAATAAGTGCCTTCTGAACATGGGGGTTGATTTAGATCCTCACATAACCAGTGAAATAGCACTGCTGCAACGCCTTGTCTTTGCACCGAATAGCCTACAATAGCCTTGGTCGTCACGGACCGTTAAAAATTCCAGCTTCACGGCGGCTATGATTATATTGAGTGTTGCACAATAAGATCAACTGCATAACCATTATACAAATGCACCTGCGAAGTATTCTTGGAGAGTGGAACAACCTATTAGCGTCACTAGTTATACCTCCTTAGCAAAAATCTTATCAAACACTGAGGTTGTGTCTTTTCCATTATGCTATATTAATAGCCGACAAGAGTGTTATAGCTCGATAATAAGACAATTTCGGGAAGGGCTTAAAATAGCGCTTCAACCCTTGAGTTTATAGCCAAACCGTTAGTTTATGCATCGCTTCTAATTCTGTAAAAATCTCACCAGTTGTGGCTGTTATAGCCTGTATAAGCATATCGACATTATTTTGGCAAGGTTTATAGCAGTTTCGAAATGGTTTAAACAATACTTTTAACTATACTGCAACGGATGTGTTTAATATCCCGAAAGTATGTTGACGTAATTCAGAAATCTCAAAGCAAAAATTCATATTTCAGATTTGTGTATGGCTGAAGCAAGACTTCAAGACTTATTGTTTGACTAGGACGAAATCACCAAATTTAATATCTTACTTAGTCTTAAAATTTTCATACACATAGAATCCTCAGCCACGTATGGTTTTACTCCACAATGTTTTCAAATTAAAAAAATATCTTAAATTGTAACACTTAGCCGATAGCTCAAATGCATTTTACAAGATGCTAGTTTTACACGACATTAATTGTTCAGTCCAGCCCTTAATATTTCTGAACTTTTGTATCAATTGTATCTGCTTAATGCATCTTTAAAGTGTTTAATGCCTGAATAGAAGAGAGGTTTACTGAAACAATAATGTAGAGCCTTCGTCATGATATCACAAAGTAGGTTGTTTCCTGAAAAAGGTTGTTTCCCCATTTAGCGTTGGCCACAAAACAAATCAAACATTTTCAGTCATAGCATCTATAGTTTGTTATGTTATAATGAAAATCAATATTTTTATAAAATCTTGTATATATAAACCAGACAGATCCGTAGCTATGAGCAGGGGGCAAGAACATCTTAGTTCCCCGTGCTACCTACACCTGGAGCCCTCCCCCTTGCTGCGATAGACTAGAAATAATATTTATTTTGCATTCATCTAGAGCATAACCTGCGCCTGTTTTGAAATTCCACTGCCCAGCTTCATAGCTCTGGCCACGAACTTGAACCAAGGAAATTGTATTTAAAAAAATTACTGCACTATCAAACCGATTATAGAAAGGTTATCTTAGCAGGCAATTTTCTGGACGTCATTTCTGCCAACAGTCCTTTACTTTTCACGCCATTCTATTATTTAAATTATAATCGTAATTCACTATATGCAGTAATTAGATGTGTTTTATTTGTATTTGTACGTTATTTATTCACAAACCATTTGCGTTTAAATGCTCAACGACAGAAAGGATGCTTTCAATAAATGGATAAAATATCCACCCTGAGATTTTGATTATGTTCCAAAACTATTCCACTTCACATATTCTCATCAAACCTCAAGTATTATTTTGTCGGAATATATTTATTATTTTATATCTGTCTATATTATATTTTTATTATTTTCAGAGTCTTCCATTTTAATCGTCCAGTCTCAAATTCCAAACGGCATATCTAAATAGACGATTACTTTTAAAATTGACTACACATAAACAATATTTTTAAATGTGTTCCGTAAAGTAATTATTTACATGATGCGAAGCAGTTTGTAGCACATCTTTTACAATGAACGATCAGAATTTGCGCTCCTCGGTTAACGTGTGGCTATTGTGCGTGTAGTAGAACCTGTGTGTTGCTTTTTTTCAAGAAATTACAACTGTAAATCACTATAATACAATATATAACTTATAATAAAATAGACGAATATATTTGAGCAGTGATGCCATAGTGGCCTAAGTTTCGTCGTATTAGGAGGAAACGGGGAGTTGGGGGCGGGTGCGCGGCGGAAAGCGTGTAGGCTGGTCATATAACCACAAATTCTGCCATGTATTCAATTTGTCCTTATGATTTCTCCATAATTTTTGCAATTTAACTACAAATTGCTAAACGGAGCTCGGGTTAGAGTGCGGACGCTAACGGGTGTGATGAATAAGGCTCGGTATTTCGTACTTAATTCGGTTATCTTCCACATCCCTATTGGCACCTATGAGTTATGCATATACTTACATAATCGAAAACATTCATTTTTTACCATGATATTTGCGATAAAATGTACACGCTAAAATTGGTAAAAGCTAAATTCGCATGAATATTAGCAATTACAATAATTATTACTGATATTTTTACAATATCTAAATATTATTTTTAGGCCCTCCGCATGAAAGACGAAAACCAAATTTTATTCGACTTGGAAGGATGGCAATATTTCAGCGTAGTGGAGCATGTAAGAATGACGTTTGTCTCGAAAATCTTTAGTGATAGTATACGCGAGTTCATCAGCATGTCAAACGCTTAGCCAATAATTTGCTGAGAACCTAAGGGACCTATATGCACATTGTAAAGTGTTGTCTTATTGAGTTTATCGTATGGCGTATGTCTTCACGCGTTTTGTTATTATTTATGAAATTAGAAATAACTCGTAATGGTTTGAGTAGACACCTTGTAACCAAAAAGCCCGGGTTCTATCGGTGGCAGCAGTTTGAGTTTGTTCAAAATTGAACGACACATATTTACTTCCGGCACGCGGAAGTTACTTCCTTGTTCAATTCTTGACTACAAACCTACATGTTGTGCCAGTAAGGTCAATTCTGGTTAGAAAATTTACCACTTATAAGCAACGACCGTGTAAATTTCATGTTGATATTAAAATAGGGTATCCGTTATTTCAAAATTAGCCGTAATATCGAAATTCTTTGAGCTGTGCTTTTTACGTAGATACATTACTTTAATACTTTTATACAAACGGCAATGACACTGTACGGGAGGATTGATGATGCCACGCTGTATCACGGATTTAACGTAATGATTATGCACTGTGAACATGAGTCGAATTGGATCAGTTTTTAACAAGTTGTATTTTGTAATAACAAAATATGTATTTCTGGTTACGCCAAACGGCCCGAAAAATGATCAACTTTGAACGTTAAGTTAGTTACCGTTGGTGGGGTGGTTAAAAATCTGAATTACAACCATATTTATTACAAAAACTTTTTCTACTATTTTTTGTTCACCATTGGTTCCCAAAATTTCCAAAAAAATTACTTTCTAACGGTATACACCGAGGCTCTGATTTATGCTAAAATGGGCATGGCATCATAACTCATGACTGGATAGAGCTAATTTTGGGGTATTCAACTTAACTCGTCAATGCGGTTCGACATTTAACCCCGCTGGGGATTAGATCTACTGTGTGGGGTGTTAACATAGGTGTTAAAAATCCGTCGGCTTAGGCAGGTAGATGGTCGGGGCTAGGGAAGTCGTCTCGGAGAGAAAATCCTCGGTGTGCCCACAGGAATGCGAATCCTCGGGGTGTATGGCTTGAAGGGGTTTGACCCTTGGAGGTGGGGGGGCTTAAGGCTCCTCAAACCGCATATATATGCACACCTATAGGCTATATCAGAAATACTCAACATCTCCACAGAAAGGCCACCTAAGGGCACACTCACTGTGAAATTTTTAGCTAAAACTGTTCACTTACAACCTAGCTGCAAACGATACTAGCAAAAAAACGGGCTGATAAGTCTGAAACGTTGGTGTTGCTTGACGCCTGCTCACGAACATATGAGGATATATGCATAATATTGTAGGTTGAGATGTGTTAATTTAAACCCGCTGAATAGAAAAAAGTTTACAAAATACTTCGATCAGCTGCTGAATTATTAAAGTTACAACAAAACTTCATGCATTGCATTCCAATTAACGTTAATTAATAGTATAAACTAGCTATGTGACCTGGATAAATAATTCGTATTAAAACAATTTAATTTTATTTCTGTTTTTGTGCGGGTATGTGTGGGTCGTCCGTGACACCTACTTCTGCCAATAACATAACGTAGAATGCGGGCATGTTCAACGTAGAGTTTAGTAATAACGGGGTTTAAACTGCATGCTTGCCTAGCTAATGTCTTCTATTACCTACGGTAAACCCAACGGTAAAACGAATTATTAAAACAATCTTAGTAATCAGAGTTATATCACCACCCTATAGTCTTTTTAGCTGTTCCACTTTTATTAACATAGTATGTAGATTTTTATCGATGTAAAAATAACGCATGAGTTAGAAAACAATCGTAAGAGTGTTTGTTTGTAAATGGATGATAAAATACACTAAACCAGTATGTGTGGAAACCCAAAATATCAAATAATACATAATGCTTATATTTAGCTAACTAATGCGCTACTAAATTTAAGATGACACAATAACCATCTTATTTTGCAATGGACGATACGAAATCGCAAACCCTTGATATAGAAAAAATACAGAATTTGGTTCGGATCCTCAAGAATTTAAAGTAGAATATTCAAAACCAAGTGGCAGGAATTATATCTTGTGTTTCGACAGAATTTTGAAAATATAAATATGGCAAAAAAGCCCTTCATTAGTCGACTGTATCTGAATCAGTCCTTGTTCATGGACAGATCTGAGGTAACGCTAATATCTTAATTTAATCGGCAATTTTGTTTCAGTTAGTGTTTGCGAACAAAAACTGCTGATTTATAATTTGACACAATTCTTGTTCGCAAAACATAACAAAGAGCGGGTGTTGGCGAACAGCTTTACGCAGAATTATTATTGACCAACAAGCCAAATTGAAAAACATGATAGTTTCTGGCTTTATTTTTGATTTCGTCATCATAATACCTTATGTTTTTTTCGCGTATAAATATCTGCGTATTAAACTCTACCCTAAACTTATAATGTCAGCTACGACCTTTATGTACAATAATGGTGGCAGTAGGAATGTTTGTTTACATATATTACGACAGAAGGTATTGGTCCTATCGTTAGCTTGAAGAGTTTTTCGATAGAAGCGCCATAAGTACGTATATATACAAAATTGCCGAGCCGAAATTTAAAACTTATATGCCGGTGGCTCGAAACGCATGATAGTTTCTTTATATTTGTGCTTTGCTTTGCTGTGCACGTGAGTGCTTTGCTTTATTTTAGCCTTGACTGAAAACAAGTTAAAGCCGAACCTCATCAGACTTGGTCGATCAAAAAACTTAGTTGCTGTGAAACAAAGTAGGTGTTGATAATTTATCATATTTACTATTTAGCAACCAGTAGGATATATTTATCTGAAACTAGCCTTTGCATATACCGTGAATATTTTAGTGAGGTCATGATAAGCGTGTGATATGGTCTGTATGATGTTAAAGGATTTACGAAACCGAGACACTTAGATGACGGGAAAGATCATTTCATTAGCCTGCTAAGCACAGTCGATTAAATAAGTACTATTTCAGGAAAAAATTGAGTTTGGTCTTGTGGTATTGAAAATGGCCATAGTGGCCCAGTTAGCGTTTTGTAGCTCGTCTTATCACCTATCTATGTATCTAGCAGCCAAACTATATAGTTCCAGTCAGTGTCTTATCGGAATGCAATAAAAACGTTATAATACCAAAATATTTGGGTAATTACTGCGATACGGATACCAAACTAAAACTTTATATGTCATATAAAAGCCATAGAATGTCAACCATACTTTGCTTTCATTTCTAGTTGTACTACGTAAACTGACCGTATTTTGAATAATTTTTAGCCGCTACTGGAAACAAGCTTAAACCAAACCTCATCAGACTTGGTCGATCAAAGAATTTAGTTCTACTGAAACAAAGTACGTTGGTAATTTATATATCATATTTCGCATCTAAAATGTAGTAATGAGAGACAACAACTTATCAGAAAGCCAAAAAAGCGTTTATAACGCAGCACATATCATATAAATTGTACTACAATTATGTCAAAAGGAAGTTGTACCGCGACAAGACGAATATTGATATATTTGTATGCACGAATGCACAATTTAGCCGTTCAGTCTCGTGCTATCGCACTCGTTTCAACTCGTTAAACCGTTTAACACAAATTTATAGCCATGCTACAACTAAATTACTTATAACAGCGCTAACTTTTGTAATTATTTCTACATAGGTACCAAACAAAAGCTTTGCATCATAATATAGTTAGAATGTGAATTATGATTATGAAGTCAATTTTGTTGAAATTTCAGCTTTATTTTAGCTGTATTATGTAAGCTGAAGTAACCTTGTGTAATTTTTAGCTGCGACTGGAAACAAGCTAAAGCCAAACCTTATCAGACTTGGACGGTCACAGAATTTCGTTCCACTGGACCAAAGTATGTTGGTTATTATATTTGACTACCTAGACAATATAATATAAAGGTGCTACAACTATGTCACAAGTTAGTCATAGCACGGCTAGCTTGTGACATACCTGACTATACTGTAAATGGATGACACCTTGACTCCACAACTGTAAACGGATGACACCTCGACTCCACCAACGTTTAATGACATAAAACTGTGGTTAAAATTTGTAACATCAAAAGATACTTCGTTGGATAGAAACAAAAACGAATGGACTGAGACACATCAAACAAGTGTTTATGGTCTAGCTTTTGCACTGCTGTCGCGTACTTTTCCTATGACATAAAGACCATATCAGTCTGAATCAAAATGACTGCCAATGTATTCCGGCACGATAGATATTTTAAACAAAACTAAGCGTAGTATTTCAATTTAATACAACGTGCAAAATAGGTACTGCGGGGTGCACAGAATACACCACGTAGAACGGTGTGCACTGACCCAAAGCATAAAAAATTCAATGCAACACTGACCCTACGACCGTGTTCACATTACGTCGAATCCGATCCGATTTGCACCTGTGTGTTATATAGAGTGTTCACAGCGCATCCGATCCGATTCTATCCTAATCCCATGCGATCTGTAACAACATGCACAATTTTTTCTGACCCAAATCGGATAGGAATCGGATGGTATAATGTGAATCTTGTTAGTGTCGGCTCGAACAGATTCAATGTACACACAATTCGGATCGGATCTCAACGGATCAGATGCAATGTGAACACACCTAAGTAACAGACACAAGAAATATTGATTTTTAAAACAAGTAGCTCTACTGACATTACACATGACATTTCTATGCAGACATGAGTTAGTCAGAAGACAGTTGAAAGCAAAAATCAGATATGGATATATATGTATTTTTATTGAAATCGTACTGTAACCAAGTGCGTAGACCGCAGTCGGAAGCTATGTCACGCAATGATGGCTGCAACTAAAAGTAATTTCAAAAAAATTGCACGTAAAGAAATTGCACTATTACAATAATAAAAGCATAAAACAAGCAAACATATTGGTGAAGAAGATTTCTCAACCTTTTATTGGTGTCGATATTTTTTGCGTTTTGTGCGTAAAACCTCTTTAATTAAAGATTCTTCGCTGGATTTGTTACTACATGTTCTGCTGAGACTGTTGGTTTAACAACTTTCCTTAGGTTTATACCACAGACGTACTGGTGTCCTGCAAAAATTTAATCCGTGATGAAGGAAATTATTCACATAAACAAATTAATGACATATTTTCATTAAGGATTTTACAAGTTTTCATTCTAAATTTGGCAAAAACAACCCAGCAATTTTGGATTTGAAATGCTTAATTCATCCCAGAATTGTATATCAAGATCATTTCAGTAATAACGAGAGAAAGACAGACAGAAGCTTATATACGAGCAAAAATAGACACAATGCTTCTCTTTAAATTCTCAGGAAACCGACGGCTTGGGTTTGGATAACAATTGGTCAATTTTTGCTTCAGCTACTCTAAATTTTAAGTTTACTGTTTTATTATTCAAGAAAATGAGCCAAAAAAGTGATGGACGCACACAACGGTCAATTCTTCGCAGTGTTCAAAATTTACGACAGATGTATTAGCAAACAGGTTGCTTAGTCCTTTCAATCCTTTTATGTGAGGGGCTAACGTAAAATCGGTCCAGTCATACTAAATTTTCATAATGCGTGAGTAAACTTAAGGTGACCCCGTCAACCATCCTATTCTGTCGTTACCGATATCTAATCGCAAACCCTTGTTACGGAAAACAGGCTTAATTTCATTCGGTTTTCCGCTAACCAAATATTGGCAAAATCAAACCCAAGTGCCAGAAATTAGACCTTATGTTCGAACAGCATTTTGGCGATTTCAGTTTGCAGAAATTCTGTTCCGTAATGTATTATCATTTAAATTTCGATTATACAGGGTTCGCGAACAAATTTAATGCAAAAGTGACGTCACAATCAAATCGACAAATTTTCGTTCTCAAACATTTGGGCAATTTTACCTCAATTTTCGCGAACACAAAATGATTAGATTTCAGTCGCGAGCGATGTGTCCGCGAACAGTTTTTCGTCGAATTTCAATTGACCGAAAAGCGTTCCGTAACAAATTTTATCCGAAAATGCAAACTAGGACGGTTGCAGGGGTCATTTTAAGTTTACTCGCGCATAAATGGCAACGAATTTTACAAATGATCTCATGAAATTTTAGGCTTTGGCAAAATTTTCAATGAGTAAACTTAGTTTTTTGTCGAAGTGTATCATAGAGAAAATGCTAAACGGATTAAATACGGATTTCATGTAAAGACATAGTCATTGCGAAATTATGCGCGTCTTTCACACATTTGTATCGTCACTCCACATGAGGACATGTCCCAATGAGGTTGCGTTGTTAAATCAAACAATTCCTAACCAATCTACAGATACGGGCAGCTAAATTTCGGTTAATATACGGATTTAAAATATGAATTTTAGTCCCGCTCATTTTAATATAGCACAGCACTCTAGTTACTACTATGGCAATTTCAACTAAGATGGAATATATTCTGAACTCTATTGGCATTGTTACTTCAATGTTAGATATATCTTTAATTGGGTTTCGAGCCAAAAAAGGGGCGACGGGAAATGGGTTCCAGAAATATTGGTGTTACAACAAAAATTTACGAACTACAATTATAAAACGTAATCTCCGAAAGATTAGCTAAGTTATGAAATTTGCTAGTTTTACACTACCGTCCCACAGGATAGCGGGTGTATTGTGTATAACATATTTGATTATAACAGCGCGTCATATGCATGTGTTTCTGACAGACAATGCATATGTAATATCAGTGACAAATAACTATAATTATGAACTCATAAGGTGTTGAAATTGTGTTTGTAGTTTATTAGACAGTGCATTATGAGCTTAACCTGTATTGCATTGTCCAATCTGGTTGTAGTCGCGTTCACATGTATTGACCATCACAAAAGCGATGCGTAAGCGCTAACGTTTCTACATGTTTGGAAGCTGCAAAAACTCAGGGCTACTTAAATATACTGGTTTAAACAAAGCCTATGGAAACACATATGCATGTGTTTAAAGGTACCTGTCCTAACTGGCCACAAAGGTGTAGCGTATAGCTCAATTCGTGTAGCTATTAACGCGTGCTGTGAGAAACAGCTCTTACGAAGGTACTGATTTTGAGTGAAATTAAAATTGTTGTAGCTATATTTTCAGGTGAAGTAACTGGATGACTTGTTGGCTTAACTGTAGACAGTTCTTGCTAAAATTTTGCTCAATTTTGTTTCGAACATATTTAGCTACCAGTATTACAGTACTGGACGGTATAAAACTGTTAAAAGTAAACAAGAACATAAATCCGGACAGCCATTATAGATGATTACAAATTAATTTGCATGGGTTACGGCCAGAAATAGAGATTTGATTGCTTGTTATCTCATAGAAATCGTTAGATATCAATATTGATGCTACATATGTCCAAGGTCATCTGTACTGTGAAAATTGGGGTTATATTATATATCATCAACGCTTGAGTTCATGTTGGCCTGAAAAGCATATATCGCCATTTCGCTTTTTGATCTTCTATTGATCAAGTACCAATCTTTTTAACTAATATATTGTACCAAAATTTGAGCCAAATCATATCATAGACCAAAACATCGGAATTTATATTAGGTTTTACCCAAAATACTTATTAGTAACTCACTGTTTCCGCATGCGAATGGCGTCTGACCTGTAATATAGCTAAGAATTAAGGATTTTTAACAAAATTTAATGTTTCTCCGTTGGTGATTTCCTTTTACGGGGAAAATGCCTTAACTGAATATAGTGAAAGTGAGCAGGTAGTGTCAGTGTATTAAAGACTGTATAAAACATCATTATTGCGGAATACAAGTTCTCTTCTTATGCAAATTCTTAAGCCATGATTTCTAATTTCTTACGTTTTGCAACGTATTCTACTACCAGTCCTATATCATACAACCTGTTAATAATTGTTAGGTCATCCTATGTCAGTCTATAGCCGAGAAAAACATTTTTGATATGTCCGCCTTTGAGTCCTACATTTGAAGTAACAAACCTATTTGCTGTTTATTCATACTTTGGTATTCTAAATTACCGTTGTGCCCTTAGTGCACTAAATTCGAGGAAAATACACAATTCAAAGTCACAGATTTAAAGAAAAGAAAAATACCATAATGTGTTTTTTCGCCACAAAGATACAGTCGTCTAGTTATGCCTTTTACTATTTTTAGCTATGTGCAATCTGAAGGTTGCGGCGCTGGCGGTCCAAGCGAATTTCTATTCTTTTCTGAATTACATTTCTTGGTGCTTAATATATTGATAATTTTATTACATAGCTAGGCTTTAAAATCTGCAATGGGTTTTTTGTTTTTGTTTTTGATTCTTTCCCATTCTGAAAGTTGAATTTTCATGGTTGTTGGAATTCACCGATCGAGGTGCTTAGTATATATTTACATAGTGTAAGCAAAACGTTCAGTCGAGGTTCCCATAGTTAATATGTAATCTATTATCGATGTTTTATTATCTTTACAGACCAAAATCCGCCCATCTTTCTTAGGCTTGGACGAAGTAAGTTTTATTTATTCGTTAAACACCATAGTTTAAGCCGGGATGAGGCGAAATTTACTAGAGTCTTAATTGTAGGTAAAGTTCCTTGCTATCAATATGCGCTTATGTTTTGTATTTTTACGTTTTGTCTCTTATATTATATTGTTTTAAATACGAATGTTTAGGATGTTTAATAGCAGTAAACGGTTCAACTTGGTCAGGCATTTCCTGTCATTTCTTATTTTAGCGAAGAGCAAAAGTTTACCCGTTTCAATTAATAAATTAAAAATAATTGTATTTCATAAATAAAACGTAGAGCAATGTGAGTCTTGTGTGAATGAATGAACATTCGAACACTGCACACTACCGGGGCTACCCTATGATGACATTATTGAGCAACAACACTGATATATACAGACGACTGCCGCATAAAGTTTTTGATCGTTTTACATTGAACAAGTTTATCATTGGCGATTACATACTTTAAACAGATACGGTTTTTACTTGATCGCCTGCGTAAGCATTTGCTTGTCTAAACGATGCAACTTTAAATATAACGTAGCATAAACAAACTAAAACTAATCAGAGTCCTCCTAGCTTGTTGAAAAATTAAAAATAGCGAAGCATAATGGAGTTTTCAGTTTGATTCTAAGACACTGCCATGCATACGTTTACGTTTATTATGTTTTTCGATATAGATCAAAATGTATTTATAGTTTTTGGACTTTAGCCACTAGTTAAATTGCAGTTCTAGGATACAATATCCGAAGTCATAGCCTATCGGAGATTTTTGCGTGATAAACTGAGAGTGTGATGGTATACGTAACAAATGCAAGTGACGGGAACAAAATTTTATAAACCTAGTTATTACCGGACATATCACTGGATAGTAATGCAGCATGATTAAACGCATCTCTTTCATCTTTGGGTAAACACAAGAGATAATTACAACCGTTAATTATCAACAACTCTTTCAAAACTTTGGCGGCTATGTTAAGGAAATAGTTCTGAAACGTTTTGCATTTGAAATCTACTTGGCATAGCACAGTGCTTTGGATATTCTATAATGTTTTGCAGATTCTGATACCTTCATAAAAATGCTAAAGCTCTAACTATGTAGCAACTGAATTTAGATGACATGTTATGGCAGTTTAGTACGTTGATTGTGACCAAAAACAGTTATGCTATTATAAGTGAAGACAATAATCTATAATAAACGTAACATTTATATGTTATATGTTTATGTATTACAATAATAATATATATTATAATATAATGTTTACACAATATAATAACTAGATGCTAGACTGTTGGGTGTGGCGTCACTGCTTTTAATTATTTGCTAGCCAGATCAAACTTTGACGAATTCTGATAGTTATATCAAGCAAAACGTATAGCTGACAAACTCAGTTGATGGGTATAAATCATACATTGCTGAACGTCAATTCAAACCAAGTCGGAGCATTCTTTGTAGCGATACAGACGATAGCAGTAACTTTTGACATTCTAGGTGTGGAAAATATTTAGATGCTCTTATTCTGCAACATTATATAAATATTAAGATAAACTCTACAGTATCCCTTTACGCAAAATTGACACATTTATTGTTAAAACATGACCCAAATGGAACCAATAATTCCAAAGCCATGAACTATGACAACGAAAAACTTCCTGTCTGCTCTTAGAATGTAATAATCAAGAAGCGGCGCTGATCACTGATTTTGTTAAACTCTAGTGCGATCTATAAACTCATAAACGTCATATGTATCGATACATATAACGAACATGTATCGTAGCCTTCTACGCTGATTTAACATTTATCATTCTAAACAGCCAGTGTGTCGAATGGCATAGTGGAAATACCGTTATTTTCGCTTCGCAGGTTGATCGCTGTTTTTGAAGGGCGATTCAACGACAATGTCAAAGGTTTAAAATTACATCCTTACTTAGCTATGAATGTACGACGTTTTATACACGTAAGATGTGTATGTTGTGTTATATTTATCCAGCGTTCTACCAGGGCAGATGGCATTATCAAAAAGATCTATCACGCGTACACGATAAATGGTGCTATGATATAAAAACTCGAAAACAATTTTACAGCATGGCGGCTGTGACAAAAAATACATACATTGACATAGATCTATATGAATAAATTCAGCGAGCACCCAATTTCATGAATAGAACCTAAAATGGTCCGATTATCAGGCAATACGAATCCGGTCCAGGCCCTGTAACGTCCAGTTCATGGCTGCTGGTCAAGACACGTCATCTTGTCATATCATGATCATATGTCTTTTAAAGCTTCACTTTTTATAGTTTTTTCGCTTAATAGCTTCTGAATAAAATGTAAAAATCAGCGTACAGTTGTTAGTTCTTGGAATAAAGATAAACCATATAGTTATAGCTAACAGCAACTCGGTCATTTGTAAAATTGTTGTTACTGTCACGTGTCACTACGCTAGTTTAAGTATGACACGAGTTTAATGGGGTCTGTGGTGTAGTGGTAGCATGCTAGACATACCAGCTGTGGCGCAGAATTTGTATCCAGATAGGTCAACGTTACATCGTTTTTGGATCTTATCCTGTATCAACACAGGATGCCTCAAGAGATGACTTAACATATCAACCACAGTTTGAAATCCACATTGCTCGCAATCTTATGAAGGCACTACAGTTGAAAAGAAATGAACAGCTAAAAAAATTCAAATTTACCCGAAATTTAGTGCTAAAAGTTATAGTTTAAATACGGGCTCATAACTTTGCCAAGTCATTACGAGTTTTAAGCTGTTGTAGGGCGAGTGCTTCAAAACTTGACCTTATACAGCTTTATAGATGATAGATTTTTGATTTGAAACACTATTGGCGCCAGGATAATTCGGGCTATATTTATGCGGATGTGATAAATTTTGTTATAGTTCTTAATTCTATGAACACAAAAACTTTTGGTATCGGAATTAGCTTTGGTATTACAAATTTCTTGAAATTTCGCATATTTTCTCGAATTTTACATAGAACGTGTTGTAGATAATATTTGCTAACGTTTTAGAAAAAATTATTTTCTTTCTGTGCGCGAAATTCTACTAGGTGCTATCATTGTAAATCATATCTTATAGACTGACTTAGTTACTTACATAAATCAGTGCATTATTATGTGACTTACTCGTCATATTGTGAATTTCGCAATAAAACTGTGTGCTGTTTATTAAATGTAACGTATCATTTGAAACCATTTTAGGTGCTGAAGAATGAAAGCACAAGCTGCGCCTTTAATCTAAAGCCAGAACAAGATCTTGCCTTAAAAGTTAACAATCTTAATAAACTTAAACCCGTATGAAAGAATAAAGAACCATTTCAATTTGTCAATCACAACATTGTACCATACATTTCCTTACAGAAGAAACTATAGCAATATACATATTGATTGGAACGATTTTTTACATTTACGATTTTTTTGAATGCATACAAACAAAAATATTATTTAAATTATTATAGGAGTACGAAAACAACCATGAGCTTGCCTTTCACGAGGCCTTTTACGTTACCAGAGGCAAGATCCGCTGAAGACTATATGGCAGAAAATAAACTGTTTTGCCCATTCACTATTCCTTTAAAATAAAGAGTCTGATCCAAACCAGAACTTACTTGAACCTAACTGTTACTGAGCGTTGAGTGGGAAGTTTTCTGTAATTTTAACTTTCAAATTTTGTCAATATTTCTAATATTAATGCTTGTCTTTACACAATATTTTATCACTAACATATCTTGAAATTTAAACTAATGCACTTTGCATTTTAAAAATGAAACAATTTTGTTAAATTTTTCAATATACTCGTTTTGACTTTGGAATTTCAGACACTGATAGACATGGGAAATGAGATTGTGCCCGCTCAGTTGCTATTACAATTGCACGAAATTGATAACACCACCCGTCCATATTTTTCATAACACTAGCTCTTTTGTTTCTCACGTCAATAAAATGAACGTAGATCAACGAAGTTATATCTCGCAGATTCATCAAGACTATATATAGGTAAGCAGGGACAAATTTTTCTCACAATCACGGTTTAAGATGATAAAATTTAAAAAAAACAACATGTGTTGAAAGAAAACATTTTTTAGTCAAAAATATTGAAAACTTAATTATGTTTACAGCGCATTATTGCTATTTGCGTGCTAAAATGATTTTAGGTTTGATATTCGTGTCACAAAATGTAAAGTGATAAAATTGGTTTGATAAACGTATCCTAAAACCATTGGCTGTCATTTTTATAACTTTAAAATGCTGATGCAATCTATTTACTACTATAGTGTTTTAGACATATAGTTAGGACAAAGCTTAAATTGTATATAATACTTGTATAGCAATATCTATTTAAATATTTATTATTGTAACTCTGTCTACAATTGTAATGCAGAATAAAATTTCTCCGTTGAATTTTGCTTGCATTTTTACCGGTTTCAATTTCAACTGTAGTGGCACTAGGGGCAGTGTTCCTCTATTAACATGCGTATTATTCTGTGACAGATTTTTCGATCTACTATTCAGCAGTATTTTCCAGCTTGCTCAATGCCATTGTGGGAAATTTATTTTTAGATTCTGTAACTCAGTATAAATCTTGCAAAATATATTTAGTTTGCGGTTGCATGTTATAGAAATGGACAGAATAGCTTATGAGGTCATTTTTATTGTTCGGTATTGTCGTCCTGGAAATTTGATATAAAAGCTGTAATAGCAATGTATTAAAGATAAAACATTACATGATTATTCGTGGGGGAACTTTCACATGATTCTCTAAACGTGGCAAACTTGTTCATGACAAGAAAAATTGTGGCGAAAGCCAAATTTACAGCTTGTTGTAACACTGCAAATTGTCATATGTCGTAGTACAACCGAACTTCCAAGTATTCCTATAAAATTTAGTACGCCTTTGTATGCCTATAATCTAAAACATCATTTCATAAAGTTGTTGATGGCATCTGCAAAAGATATTCACACTACGTGGAATGAGATACAAAAGTGGTTGATTACAACCGCTCAGTATCGCTTCTAATTTATTCTTTGCCACGTATATATAGCTGTTATGCACATTATACAACAGCTAAAATTTTCGTTTATACAATTCGGCTTACATTTACTGCACGAGTATGTTGCCGTTTTCAAGAAAAAATTCTAAAATTTATTTTTCTTTAATTGCTTAGCTCAATATAATCATTCTGCAGAAAGATATTCTGTTACATGAGTAGGAAACTAATTCACAGCTGTCACAACAAAACAACATAGCCCATAAAACGCGCAAGGATTCTGAGATCCCTTCAATTTTTCATATTTAATTATACGTTAGTTTAGGGATAGTCGTATACTAATAAATATATTAGTCTTGAATTAGGTACATTTGCTCTAATGTCTGTTCTTGTATTTGCAGAGGTTAAACAAAGCCTATTTCAATCAAAATTTAGATTATCGCTTAATTAATCATTTCACGCATAGAGTCATGCATGCGTTGTCCTGTAAATTGCGGCGCGATGGACCGAGTTTGTCATGCGGCGTGCGTTTCCACGTATTTTGTCGTTTACTGCTTTGCAACGTCCCTTCAAGAACCGACCAACTGTTTTAAATAGCGGTGGTTATATTCTAGAACGCTCTAACCGAAACGATCTAGATTCAATCCGCCTGTACGGCAAAATTACGCTCATTATTGTACGAAATGCACAATATTTCATGCGGGAAAGGGTAAGCCAAAATTAGTACGAATCCTAATGTTATCGTCCATGAAATGATAACATTTAATCAGATTCGGTTCAAATATTTGTAGTGCTAAATATCTCATATAGCACACACACAGGCATATCGCCACTAGAACATCTTCATTTATTTGAGGCAAGAACCATCAATTTAGTGTAAATACGTTGTGTGTTTCGCTGCTGCTTCTTATCTTGATTACTTGTGTAAATTTTTTACAAATTTTCACTAACAATGCGCTTATAAATTGTATGACCGTAGCATTGGGATTACCCTAGCAACATCTGGATTATATTATACATCTTCTAAATAGCTTACTTTCGTCTAAAATTATTATAAAATCCATTACGATTTAAATTTTGTAAAATTTATAGCCTTGGATATATGGTCCAAGTGTTCATAGCTCATATATTACTAGTATGGCGGCGTTTATGCTCTTGACTCCAGCAACGTTCAAACTTTTGCTACAACATAACGGGAAGAAAACGTTCCTTTTACCGAAATTATGCAAAATATTGCTGTTGTCATATATATCTTAACAATAAAATATACGTAAATTTGTTTAAGGTGCAACGATGTTGTCCGTAGCTCATAACATACAATGACTGCATATCGAAAAAAGCTCAAAAATATACGAGAAAGGATTTAGCATGCCATCATTAGCACAGGAACAGGGAGAGGCGGGGGCTACCTCTACCACCCTTTTCGACATAAATGGCGGCGCCCTGACTTTTCCAACTCCCGTTCCCTCCCTCATTTTTCAGCGCCCCTCACACTTTTTACTAGCGCCCCTGCATCATATAAATTCTATTACAATTGCGGTCTGATACACATATGCAATTAACCCGGCCCAATGAAATGCAATGAATATATGTCGAAAAGGCTCAAAACATACACGAGAAGGGACTTTAGCATGCCTGTTTTAAACGAAGTCAAATGTTATATTTTCATGTGTTGAGCAGTTGGTAAGTTGATTTTTGTTATATCTTCTCCCATAACTATTGAAAATTAAACTATAACTATTAAACTATAACCTTAACGATTGAAAATGTGATTTGGAAAGAGAAAAAGAAAAATGCCAAATCAATTAAGAATAAATTAAACGCGCACATATCGGCGGATTGAAAATGTTATGCCAACAGCGATGTTTAGTAAATTTAAACCATAGCATATATCTAGTAAGTCTTAGAACGGAGAACACCTAGTTCACAGGGTTACAAAATGTATTACAACATGTTTAAAATTTGCGATGGGTTTTTTACATGTTTATCTCAGCTTTAGTCGGGCGCATTTTATAAAATTTATCGTGAAAAAACATAAATTTTTAAAAAGAAAAGTCATATTTCACGGGAATTCGGTAGCTTCATACTTAGAAATTAAACTTATATTGTGTTCAAGATACAACACAAGCTTTTAAGGCGTTTCACATTAATAACGGTCGAACAAATAAGCAATGCAACTTAGCCCCAATTAGTTGAATAATGAGATATAGATCGGTATATGAATTTGCCTGAGATCTTATATCAAAATATAGGTTGTATAGATTGCTTAAGTTTCGAAACCTCCAACCAATAAATCAGTATAAATCCCAAAAGTGAGACAGAAATAGTCAGAAACAGTGATGCATATTGACCTTTGGAGATTAATTATTTTTCTCAAAAAATTGAGACACAGACATAATTGAATTAGTTTTACACAATTCATATTTACCAAGGTTTCTGGAATGGTGAGGCAGAAACGTTCGGGAGCTACCACTATTTGTCTATTGCAACTCCTATTGGCGAATTCTGACCCAGAATTTTTAAGCGGTTTCCGCCGATTATAAAACTGGCGAATTTGCGACCCCGGTTTAAGAGGCCCAACAGGAACACCAATACGGTTATTGAAACAAGCGTCTGCCGGAGATATCATTATCTGCGGTAAAACATGTTTAGCCATTCGCGGAGAGAAAACTGCCAGGTTTTTGCATGCACTTTTTATGAACCCTGAAAGCCGTTTTGTTCATCTAGGGCTGCACTTTGTGCCTTCCTACCCACCAGTAAGACTGAAGGGTCCTACATGGGCGTCACATAGGTCCTAGGAATATAGAATCGAAAAAAACTTAGAAAATTAAACGTAAAGGATAAATGTCAATAGGGTAGACGAGGGGGTACCCCTAGGGTCAGACCCCAGTTAATCCAAATCTACATCGCTGAATCCTCTGTGACGTACCTTCCCTTCCTCGCGCAGAAGGCACGCGGAAAATTTTGAGAGACAATTGGGAAAATTTGGCGAAAATTGGCACGAATTAACAAAAATGGAGAAACTTTTAGTAAAAATAAGTAAAATTGGCAAAAATTTGAAAAAATATTATCCAAATTGGATAAAATATGAGTCCCTGAAAATTTCGAAAATTTACAAATTATACCCTCTGGCTTATCCTCTCCTCACACCTCGGCCGCACACATCGCTGACACCGTCTATCCCATCCTGAACAGACGACATTCGATATCTGGCACTTAAATTCGTACAATTTTCATGTTATATGTAACACACATAGACCCTCTCAAAGGTCGCAAGAGATGGACGCAAGTATTGTATGCGCGACAACTGTGATCTTCAATGAAATCTAATGATATATAATATAACATTTTATCCAAATCATTTGTTATCTAACGGCGTTAACTAATACATCAATCATGTAAGTTCTCGAAGTCATAACCCATACCCAGAGCACAACTAGAAATTTAGACGTTGATATGAATTTGAATGCAGTCAATTTTCATGGTTACCGTTTATACTCTGCTTTCACATAATTCTAGGTAAGTAAAATCGATTTTGCTGCTTCCCTACTGTTATATATAACATTGAGTCATATATAGAGCATAGTTCATAGGTGCCCATAGGTGCGTAGACCACCTAAGTCATCTTTATGCACCCCTCCCCCAGAGCCCTGTACTTGACCCCTCCCGGGCGCCGAAGATTATAAACAAAATTACGAAATTTGGTAAAATTTTGGCAAAACAGCAGAGAGAATGAGAAATATTTTTGGTTAGGGCCCCTGGCCTATCTTCCCCACCTCCTCCGGATCATCAACCTTCATTAGCTATGCATATTATTTTTGCAACCAGTTTCACGAGTGGAATGGCCGTATACAATTTCCTGTTGTCCCGAATTGTAGGTCTATCGGAATGCTCAAGATACGCCAAGAACGGCGGCTGAGAATAAAAATTTTATTCATACCAATCAAATTTATTAAATCACTTGAGTTTTTCTCGAATATTAATAAAGAAACCACTAAACACCGTATATAAGTTTGCAATTGGTTAAATAAAACGATTGACATATATATACATATATATGTATATATACATATATATCTGCCACATTGCCAAATTAGACAGTTGCTTTTCGGTGCTTTATGTAATCCCTCTTCAAACTAATTACTTATGCCGTGAGTTCATGATACCTAAAATAGTATTGCATTTCTCGCCGTCACCATGTAAACGCGTCGGGCATGCTGTGATCCATATCTGTATTGCACCACTGGTATCAGAATATAGCTGCCAAACTTTAAGATTGTCGAAAGTGAATTATGAATTACCAGTAGTGCAATATAGAAATACATCGTAGCATGCCCATTACGTTTACATGGTGCTGGCGGAAAGTACTATCTTGCTTCTACTCACCTACCATTCAAAGCCAACCAAAAACAGAAAACTTGTCACAGGCTGATGGGATGAGACTTATTTTCAAAATGTGATAATGAAAAATGTATAACCTGAATTTAGTGATGTTAAGTCCCACACTAATAAATTCACATACCATATTCACTACTACACCAGTTTGCAGTCTTACAATTATTTATCTAACAGAGCACTCAACATTACATGAAGCTCTATACTTGTTTAAATTTTTTTAAAGACAATAAGTAGACTTTTTAGCAATGACATACAATGCTGTAGTCTCGGCTGTTGAGGTAAAAAGTGAGCTTTACTACAACGGCTAAACAGCAGCATCACTGCGGTTGTAAACTGGACATTCTCGTTGATTGAACAGAACTCACTGCTGGCCTGAACTTGAGTTAGCTTAATGCAAATAATAAACGGTTATGTAAGTTGTATTTAATTTTCATAATCAACGATTTTAAGATGTACGGAAAATCGTTGCATCACCTCAAACGCTTAGGCGAAGCTGATATTCAAAAGTCTCAATAATTTGGTCGTTTGTTTATTAAGGATTTAGGACGTTTCAATATCATAATCGCTTTCCTCGTTACAGGTATTGCATTTTGAGCGGTGAATTCGACGAAGAAGATGTCGCTGATTGGGACAAAAGCTGCCACCTTAATCAAGATAGTCTGGTCTTTCTGTAGCAGCAAGCAACTACCATAACTCGAGCAGTACGATCACTCTTAATACAGGTGTTGCTTGTCAACTTTTCTGTAGTGATTTGGTATTCTTCTATGTTGCTCCGCTTACTGCTCGTCGCACTTCGTAGAAAGAGAATTTAGTAGACGGTGAATAGACTTAGTATTGGTTATACAGTCAGCGTTGAATATGAAGGCTGATTATCGTCTGTAACAAAGGCATTGTGCAAACTGTCATGACGCGCTGACAATAAAAGATTAATCATTTTGGCAATTCAAACGTAATCTGTTACATTACCTATTTTGTAACAATAATAATGCATCATTTAGAATAAGATGCGTGCGCATGGTCCTAATTATGTCACGCGTTTAAATGGGCTAGCTACTATGTCACACATACAGCCCAACTCGACTATTTAAGTTTTGAATAGCCTAGCTATGCTATGCATTTTTCATCGAGCGTCGAGCCGGACTGTGCTTTTGTCACGAGGCGTTCAGTTGAGTCCTGTAACTTAAGCCAGACACTATTTAGTCCGCGAACATTACGTTTTACTATACCTATCTAAATAATGCTCCAAACGGAGCATACAGCTTATGTATATATTAAAACAAATATATAACTTAGAATTAGTGCGAAAATACTATAGAACAAAATGCTATTACACTAAGCACATTACTAAATAAAATGTCTCATTTGACAGTTCAACCGGACGCTCCGTTTGTCACGCAGAGCCTAGCTAAACTCCGTGTTTGTCACATTAAGTCTAGCTAAGCTATAAAATGTACCATAGTAGTCCAGCTAAGCTACAGTGCGCCCGAACTAATTGAGTTGGACGCCTGACATAATTTGACACTGGCGCACGCATTTTATCGTAAATGATGCATAATGCGTATATGTTGTCGAATTGCTATGAAAACTGCTTGTTTACTTGATGAATTCTCTGGCACAAGGCAACATGAGGAGCATATGGTTATATGTTAAAAAATGGACAACTTAGTGTGGGGGTTAGGGGAGGTGGTCGGCCCAGACTTAGGCTTACTATACGCTTTTTTGGATTAAGGCTCATGCTTTAGACTTAGTATGTCGAAAAAGGCACGGCCACCATTTAACTTACGGCACACAATTTGACTTTGGCTAATCCTCGATATACTGTGGATTTACGCCATTAATGTTGGGATTTGTTGGTGTAAAAATAGATATGGCAGCTCGTATAAAGGTGCAATAATCCCAGTCCAAACATTAAACCCGGTAGTCATGTTGGCTAATTACTTAATACAAATTATTAAAGGCCGTTTAATACTTTCAAAGTTAGATACATTTTTGCTTTTACTTACTGTTCTGCTCCCAAGTGGAGTTTCCCTGAAAGAACTGACATCCATTATTGATTTCGTTATTATCAATGAAGTTACGATGTTCAAAAACGTGTGCTATTAATATTGGATGTTGACCTTAAGGAAAATGTTCTGACACCAACATACTTTGCAGGTATAATTAATTAATTATTGCAATAATATAATGGAAAATAATGACCATTATTGTCACTATAGCAAATAATACAGTACAAAATAGCTGATTAATTTGTGTAAGTGTGCAAAATTTGAACACACATTTTTGGTTTGGTGTTTGAATTTATTGGTATATACCATGAATTGACATGATCAAATTAGTGTTACGGTGGATTATCTTATTCTAACAATAATTATACATGCTTGATGTAGTAACTATTATTAATATTATGTGCTATTTTGCAGAACCGCATTGGGAATCGTACTTAGATTATTGCCACATCGTTTATTGGACAATCTGATACGCAGATTTTGTATATAATTAATTATCTAATTTCTGATAACAAGCAAATGATTATAGAATGCTTGCAGATTTTTAAGCGTGGTTGCTAGGCCTATAGAACGATTGAGCTGTAGTTGTCATTTGAAAGTTAAGAAGAAAGATAAGTTCTATAAAATACAAAAAAATCTGAGTTTCATATATTTATACGCTCAACATAAACGCTAATCCGTAAACTAAAATGAAATATAACACTAGTCATTTCGAGTATTTCTCCCACAACCTTCGATCCTCAACAGCTATAATACGAAGGTGTAAAAGTCCTGTCGGCTCAGAAGTGGGTAAATGGTGTAGGTGGTGGGCTTTTGGGATAGGGGGACGCCAGGGAGGTTAAATTTAATTTTTGAAATTTTTAGGAACTCAAATTTTTTTCAAGATTGCTAAAGTTTGCCACGCTTATTTTCCTAATTTTTCCCACTTTACGATAATGTTTTGATAATTTTGGCCCAATTTTGGCAATTTTCACCGTATTTTTTGCCAATGTTTGATAAAATTTTTCCGCGCGCCAGATGCACCGACGGGGTGTAAGAAAAGTTCGGGGGTCTATTGGTGCGCAGCCTTCAGTGAGTCGGTAGAATTGGCTTGACGAGGGCATCCTGCACTTAGGGGGTAGCCTCCTATCCCCTACGGACACTTATGCTCCAACACAAACGGGATCGAGATTCTGTCTGAGCAATTTCTAGCCTTAAGCATAGATTACTTTTGCAATTTCAACGTCTTTTGGAGAAAATAACGCCTTATAAATACTGATATTGAATTTTATACACTAAATTTTCATTTAGAATATATAGCGAAAATTTGATCACCCACCTCATTTAAATCTTAATAAAGTCCGAAATACGTCGACAATAACTTTGTGCTTGAGGTGAACAGTTCATTCTTTTATAACCTAACGTTTTGGACACAGTAGTTTTTTGTGAATGTGTTTTGTGTCATGGAATATAAGCAAGAACCTATTCAACAGTGAGTGCTACCAGAAACTGTAAATTTCAAGTTAATAAAAATGCCCCCTCCACGGTACTTATCGATAAATCTGTAATAAACATGTTTGTGATTTTGACGTAATTCCTGTTTAAAATTTTGAATTTATAACCATATATTTGTAGCACGGCGACCTTCACTATAAGCGTATATAGCCAAATTTTCGCCTCGCCTACAAAGCTTGACTCAATGTCTAAGAAATTTTTGTCTATTAGCCTATTTGTTTGTCTTTCCGTTTGACTAGGCCGGAGTTATGGGCCAAATTCCACGAATTGTTTGTAACAAATATGCTGTGAAATACTGGGGAACGCAGCAAATTACGTTTCAAATAGCGTACTAGACAATTGTGTGTCTTTACATGGCATTTATTGATAAAGTCTGTTTATACTGATGCGTTTTTGGTACTGATGCGTTAATCATACATGCTGAGAGGGTAAGTGAGAGGGGGATTATTCCCTGAGGCTCGGCCCGACACCCCCGGCCCTTTGAGTGGTCGCCTGGTTCTCCGCTAAGGCCTGCACACCCTCCCCATTTTCATCCCCCGCATGTGTACTGAGATATCGCATGATCTTTACCAGATGTTTTTAAACGCACGCTGTCGGTTTCTAATACCAGGTTCCGTAGATTTTTAAACTAAATATTGAACCGAAAATTTCGCCACTCGCAGAGGATCGATTTTAAGCCCGACCCTAGGACCGTTACAGTATCACTCAGACGTTTGGCATTTATACAGATAATTTGTTCGATCGAATTAATTCATATTGTCCGGCGAGTTCAGAATTTCTAGTACTGGTCTACGTTTTGAATCGCCGTGGTAATAGTGTTTGTTGCATTGTGTATGTCTGCACGTGCGCTATTATTCACTCGCTTTGCAAAGCTTTTAAGAAAAAAATTGGATGAAGAAGCTCCTAAATTACTCAATGGATTACGTACACCGCTATCGATAAAACGAACCGCTTTCAATGTCTGGCTTGTCATTGTCAAACATTGCCAATATAAAATTTAATTCGGGAGCTAACCGGCTGAAAGAAAAATATTTTTGTGTGCATTCTAGTGGGTTCTCCGTATTTTAAAATGAGCGTAGATTAATTCGCCAGCGTTGCTCCCACAATCACAGCCCCCACCAAGCTTTTATCAATTTATAGATGTCAGTATATATTTTGAAAAAACTCAAGCGTGAAACGTCAAAACGTTATGTTAGTAGTTCATGGCATGGTAGTAATAGGCTCTCATTTAGAAAGTGATAGTGAAGCTGATCTTAACGCCCACGGATTAATTGGAATCATTAATTATCTGCATCTATTTCAAAAATTTTGGAGCTATGTTTAACAGAAAGTTCTCGAAATTTGACGTTTGACATAATGCGAGAACTATAATGTGCGCAGTGACAGTACAAAACATAAAATTAAATTCCACTTTATTTCTCCATATAGAATGAGTAATTTATATTAGTTCGGCTTGATTTCATTTTAGACGCCAAATATGAGTTCACCCAGATGAATTTGATTTCAACCAACTAAAATACACGCCTCAGGGCCGAAATCAAGTTGAGTGAAAGCAGTTTGACTTACATGAATGTAAAATCATATTTGACAAAACTGATAAGTTTAAGAAACGCAACCCGAATTTTAATAACGAGTTTAATATTGAAATCTATTTGACACATTATTCTAACAAAAGTGGTTTTAATTCTACCTCGATTACCTAATTTTAACTCATTCAATTTGAGTTTAGTTTTGATAAATGAAATCAATTTGATTGAAGTCAAACTCATTTTAGTGAATTTCAAATCAGGTTTGGCGCCAAAAGTGAAAAATCAAACAAAATGAATTGTCAAATAAATCATTTTTTAAATCAAGAAATAAAACGGTTTTACTTTTTACCATATCGCTGCACATCTTTTATTGAACATATTGCATAATAGGCTGTTTTTACACCGCATGATGGATAAACGCTTTAATGAGCATAGCTGAACTAGATATATTCTCGAAAATATAACATCATTCATGCTATCTATTTAGTAAATGAAAATTCGATAGCCGTAAAATATCGATTGAGACAGGTCGAAGTCAGACTGCTACGCCTGGGTACTAACGATTTCAATTTAATTGGAACATGTAGAACTTCGAAATGAATTGTCTGATGCGACTAAATTTTAGTGTGTTTATGTTATTAAAGCTTATGCGTATGAAAATTTACGTATATGTATGAGTATGTATCTGCACCAGTTGGACAGCTTGAGCTGAGCAATTTCCCAATTGAGATCAAAATCTCAATTGAGTTATTTTGAATATATACTTTTTAACACGGTACCTATTACAAATTGTCAATTTTCAAAGATTACAGTTGCCGGCGTACGGTGGTAATAATGCCAACCTCACCGTTAACAGCTCATTTGTAATTCGATAAAGTAATTCTTAAAAGTAATATTCGATATAGTTGCTTTTGAAAGGCAGTACAGCCAATACCGTCCGAAGCTAAAAATTGGATAATAGCCATTATACAGCCACATAATAGGATGAATTTTATGCAAGGGTACCTGGTTAGACATGCAATATAAACAAATAATATATATGTTAAACTGGGACAGTACTTATTGTCGGCATTCGTCGAAAGTCGACGTTGGCAAAGTTTCGAATTTAGTGTTTAAGCGACTGTTGTAAATACGCAACGACACTAAATACACTATAAACACTGCTGTCAAGAGTAGGGTCTAATGTAACATTTTGGGACGGAAATGATATGTACGCCACGCCGTTTGCATATAATAAACCAAAGCAAGAACCTACGGACCTAGCTAAACTCCTTATATGAGCTTTATTCTAAGTCTATTACCCCCGAACCCTCACACTAAGTTGTCCTTTTTTCGAGAGATATAACATGCGGCCCTTAAAGGTAACATGGGCCAGAGTAGGAATCAACAATTGTGTAAAACATACCTCGACAGTAAGCAAAAAATTAAGTAGGCCTTCAAATTTTTTAGACAAATTTTATGTAATGTGCTTTTAGTTCAAAGGTAATTTAGGGATACCAAACCCAATCAGTTACTGTGGATACGCTATATTAACCAAAATGCGATTAAGCTATAACTCAGTTATAAGTTTGGCGTTGCTTTCGATGTTGAGGTCCAAAGTCGATACAGTGCGTGCTATTTGCGAAAATGGAGGAAACGATATCTTATGTAACGTCGCAAATCCTATATACGTCACAGGACAGTCGTATGATGAAGGTATGTATACGCTCGTAATTACGGCCAATAAATACCATAATATTATTATACATTTTGTTTTTTCTCATTACCAAGATGGATGATAGTCCACTCTACTAAAAAGCGTGTTACTATTCATCTTCCCCTGTTTTACTGCACGGTACGTCTGGACTGTTTATGACTTCACCTCACATGTTTATGGCCACAATTGTGGAACATTAAACATGATCACAAGCGGATTCCGAATTCATTGGCCAAGGACATGGGATCTGAACTCGGTGTTCCAGGAACAGTTAATGGTAATCATGTCGGTAATGGTAACAGGTAATGGTAAACCACAATGTCTGTCACAAAATTGGGACGGGACCAGGTGAACCCGAAAATAAACGCGACGTACGACGGACGATAAGCAAATCTGAAGAGTTTCACACTCATGATAAGGGTTTAGGGCACCGTAATAATCGGGTTGTGTCTCAAGTAGTAGTTTTTGTCATTTTATTGATTGCCAAATTGTTATCTACCGACAATTAATTACTATATTAAGAGTAATTTGTTGTTAATGCCGCCACAGATATCTTGTTGGTGAGTTTATAAGTCAGTTTCCATAGCGTCAACACTTTCAAAGCTGTAATTTCAACTGCATCTACGCTGGATATTCAGTATATATCACACCTAATCTACCAAAGGCTTACGCAATTTCTGTGCCGCTCTGAACGACACTCATTTTATAATAACGTTTACTTTGGGTCCAAAACTAATGAATCACGCTTCAAATAGTGTTGAAACATGCAACCATAGTGCAAAATATCTCATAAATTCGTACGACTCTTTACATGATACAAACAGCGCTTGTGTTTAAATTACAAACAATTTCTCCAGAATTATCATGTCATTCTGGGACAATTTGTGGACTATTCAATTCTGTCAATTAATATTGTCATATATCATGTTATTACAGTTCAGGCGCCGCTTGTTCCTTCACTTTTCGGCAAAATCGTCTAAAATATAGCTTTACCCTTATGACACATGCAATTTTTCTATGACCCTCCACTTTCGGAAGCACGCAGCGCATATGTTACATTTCATTGCATCAAGCTACGTATTTATATATAATTTGACTGATTTCCTGAGCAGAAAATGACACATAACTAACAAATCATACAAATATGTGTTATTGACTTTTACTAAATCTTGAGACATATTCGAAACGATAAGGAACATCTAAATTGCCGCGCAAATTTGTACGACTCTATGTGATACGAACAGCGCCATTATATAAATTACAATTTCATATGAATTTATCATATGATGTTGGAACAATTTATGAATTATTCTATTATTATTAGCAATGTTATATATAATATGTTGTATTTAATTGCATGAAAGCGCACGTTAGCATATGATAAGAATGGCTTCCCGCGCTGAAAATTACACATAACTGAAAAAACACACAAACAGATGTTACAGGATTTTACTAAATTGTGCAACAGATTTAAAAATATATCAAATATCATTTCTATTATCATCGTTGTAGTATTTGCAATCTATAGCTTTACAAAAAATTTTATCGTCTACTCATATTAGTTTTAGGAAAGCAAAAACGGAAGCCAAATTTTATTAGATTAGGTCGTGCCCAGATGCGAATCCGTGGTAGGTGACATTTTTTATTCGTTTCACAACTAATGGTAGAAAACAAAGACGCCGATTGGCGCACAAAGATGTTTAGCTTAAAATATTATTTGTTTTTTCTCATTATCAAGATGGACTGCATATAGAAAATTTACTAATTTCTTGAATATGGTTGTATCGTTTAGGTAAGCATTTAGTTAAAATGAGTGTATTTAGCAGCAAATGATTGTGTAACCTGTTTCGTATTGTTTGCTATATCATCCTTACATTAAGCTTAAGCATACCAGATCCAGTGAAAATAATGTCTCTTGAATAAATACTGTTAATACATATTAATGCTTTGTGCCCGTGATACGCATGCTTGGTTTCCATTGCAAAACATGGCCAGTTAGGTGCTAAAAGTTTTTATTATGAGTAAGATTGAAAATATAACCTGATGTCTTAAAATATTTATTGTATCAACCTATCACTTTTTGCTTCTTCGACATGGATTGCGACACAAAGAATTTAAAATGTGTTTTGCTTAGGAGGATACCTGAATGTATTAGGATGAACAATTGTATTTTAAATCAACTTTAGGTATACTTAACTGCAAATTTTGTAGTAACATTGTTGGATTTGTTGCACTGCTGACTCATCTGCCGTGAAATCAAAGTGGTAATTAGTATATGCCAATAGGTTTGCAGGTTTTCTGAACACATTAAAGATCTTGATTTTATTTGCGTGGTATGTATGCATTAAGTGAGGGCAATGTTGGGGCCTACAACGGTAAAGATAGACTCTTATAATTATGATTTGTCAATTTCAAAAGATGTTACCTTTTTGGTCATTGGAGTAAGAAATAAAGGGCGTTACGAATTTGATATGTCATCAATCAGCAGCGACGTTATTATTATATTATTGTGATGGCAGATTTTTAAAGCATTGAGCTTGGAAACTTGCGATAGCCTAAGCGCAGAGTAGCTGCACTCTTCAGTTGCCGTTCGCTTCGCGAGTATGATGTATACGTAGCAGTTCACATAGACAATCGCATACGACTTTCATTACGGGTCAAATGCCAAAAACCCAGAATTGGTTGAGTTCAAACTTAAAGTCATCAACTGCCCTTCAAAATGCTTTTATTAGTACCACAACAAAATTATTAAATACTTCAGCGAATTTTTGTACTTTAAACCTATAAAAGTTTGTTTTAGCATACGATATAAACTTTTAGAAAACCCGTACGAAAAACGAAAACCAAATTTTATTCGACTTGGTCGCAGCTTGAATATTGAGCCTTACGAAAAAGGTAAGGCCTATTTGTTGCGCATTTAGTGGTTTAATTGACTGTGCTAATCATAATTACTTTAATAAGGTTGGTAGATGAAAAATAGAACTGTACGAAGAAAGCAACATGTATTTATGCGGTAGTCAAACATCTAATTGACTACGTTAACATAGCTACAATAATAGACTTTTGGGCGGCGGATGATTGCGACATACAAAGGTAAAGCGCATTTAATTAGTGTCTTAGGTTGCGACAATTGGGTTACAAGAATAATTTTCGTTGATAAAAAATGAGACATGCAAAAAACTTGAGATGTATTTATAATGTATTTAGCAGTATTATTGATTGAAACTGCGTAGTAACAAAAATAACTGTAGTGAATCCCAAATTGAGCCGCCCTAAGCAGTCAAGATTTATTGTTGGCTCAGGGAAATGTTTTAAACTAACCGTTCTTAGATTAATGTGGACCAACTTAATTTACATCAGGAATGCCATTTCAAATTGGACTTATGTTGAGTTGCACGATTTGGTTCCTGCTTAACGATTGGCTCGCAAAGAGGATAAAATTACTTGAGCGAGTTTCATTTTAAGTTTTGTTTCATTTTGTGAGTGAATATCTTTGGTCAATGGAAATAGGCGCCGCGCGAAGAAGATACGATGTATTTATCTAGAATTTACTCGTCTGTTGCAACGATATACTTTGTTACGCTATGTCACAAATACTCTTTGCTTCCATAAAATATGATATAACGTGATGCTTGTAACAGACACCGCTTGTGCTGTGTGACCCACGCAATATGAAGTCAACTTCTATATCGAGAATCTAGACATCATTCAAGAAAATAGGACGTCAATCGTGTTACAAAGTTCTAATCGAGCTAAAGTTATAATAACGGGTAAACCGTTATGCAAAGCCAACATGCGTGAAAAATCACTCAAATATGATCTGCATGCTTACGATCTGAAACACCATGTCTTTAACTGCATCATGAATCATCGCAGTTCTTAACGTGGGTATCAAGATACGAGAAACAGAACCCAAGTATACATACCACTCTATGACAAGACCCATGAATACCAATTATATAGGCTTTCGCTTAGTGCGCCATAGTAATTCGAGTTAAAAAATCAAAAGCTAACATTTTGGGAATTGGGCAACTGCTGGACGCACCTAGTAATTTTCCCGTACCGAGAGTACAAAAAGTGTTAAAAATCTCCCTAGGTTCACGAATACGCAAAATCTAAGTTCTATATAAAGTACAAAAATAACATCAATTACAGGTTGTCTTTACATTTCTAGTATCTACTATATTTTAGCTGTAGTTCAAGAAAAACGGAAGCCAAATTTTATCAGATTAGGACGGTCGCCAATTCCATCAGGAGGTAAATTGCATTTGTATTGTAATTTTGTTTCATAATTTTTTGTTATTACATTTTTCATATATTATTTTCATCTTTCTTCACATTAACATTTTAATTTTGATTTTCGTTCGTTTCACATACTATGGTCATGGGTGGGCCTATATCTGTGTATGACGGCTATCAGTATTTATTGATGAAGAGATATTCATCACCTCAGATTGTGGTATGTGTATGTGGCCAGTAATGTGCCGATGGGAACAAAAAATATGGAACGCGTTTACTGAAAAAATTTATAACTCGATGCTGTCGCATTTTTGGAATTGTCCAACACAGCGCTAACCAAAACCAGATCGAAAGCGCTAACCAAAACCAGATCGAAAGCGCTAACCAAAACCAGATAGAAACGTTTTATTATAAAATGATTAATACACAAACAGTACTAAGCCACAACAGTTCCCAGATCGCGCTATAATAATTGAACGAAGTTTGTCCCGTTACTAGTTTGGCTTGTAATCTAGATCGAACATCCAAACTTTGCTATGCAGAGACTAGCATTCTCAGTAGACCTCGCACTGGTGTGAATACGCGTATGTAACTATCTCGTTGAGTAATCCTAACTCACTCGAATTCGCAATACGTCGCGTTTCCGTAGAGCATTTAGTTTGGGTGTTGAGCACGTGTATCCCCGGACGCTGCCATATCTAGTCAGTCACCCTCGGTAGAGTTGCAGCAGAGCCTTACATTGGCGTAGGCTACGGATATGTTTTTGGTTGTGTTCTTCTGCCCCGAACATCGCTCATGTACTCTAACGTGCTACCCCAATGCTGAGCTAACCTATTCGACTCAAACTCAAAAGGTTTTTACTTGCAAATAAAATAAAGACATTGTTGTAAAAATGTCGACAAATATTTAAGTACAGAAAGTGTTGAACGAGCCCTTTAATAAATTATTATAAGATCATCTTAACGATAAGTTTAGAAATACCCTGATACCAGTATTGAACGATGATGTAACTTCCATATCCAAACCCTATCCAATGCTAGAATGCATCGGTTATACTGCGCGAAATTAGCACCAGTCACAAAAAAGTTTAACCCGGAAATTAAGGTCGGAAGCACACCCGCTACAACGGAGATCAATAAAATCACATCTAAGCTCGAAAACAATAGCAATATTTAAAGCATTATCCTTATGCTATGTTCTGGGATAATGTGGTTTATACAATGCAGAAGACGAGCAACCTACTGGAATGCAAACGCATTATTTTCTTCACTGCATGCAGGTCCGACTAAAAATTAGCAGTACAAAAACAACAACTCTCCAGTATCATGTTTAAAAATTATTCAAATAAATTGCTTCAATAACAAAAACGGTCTGCCAACAACTTTAAATCAATCGACATTTCATGTCACTGAAAACAGAAAAGCTCTTATAATGGCATTGAGTATCTTGAAAACAGAAATTATGTTGCCATAGGTTCCTTAACATGCATATTCTTTCAAAATGAAGAAGCCTAGCGCCCGTACAACTTTAATAGTCGTTGAAAAATACAACTATTTACTACGGACGTTGCGCCCCTTGAAAGCAGACTACGTGTACCAAAACAATTTGCACCAAACCCCAAACTCCTAGCGCAACTTTTAATAATCTTGTTCTCTAGATCATAAGATATGTGTTTGCCTGAAGGCGCAAGTCGTCGTTTAATTAAATTAAATTTAACAGTCTGCAAAACATAAACATCTTGGACATCACTTGATTAGTTGACTGCAACGCTTGGGTCTATTTTAAAAAATAAAGCATTAGCGCTGTTCCTTCACTATACAATTAAAGGAGTTAAAGTTATATATACAAAGGTATTAAAGCTCCCAATGTATAGTTAGTGTGCGCGGATAGTGATTTACCATTTCGTGGCAATCGCGGCCAGATTTGCTGAAGCACAAGCTGTAGCCAGATGTCAGTTCCGACATGGAATTATGTCTACCCTCAGAGCAATCTAGTACAGGTAGATACCCCGGAGCAGCATGACCTTAGTTTCTGCCTCAAGAAGATTATGCGCACACCAGAGCTATAACACACGGCCTCTGGTTCTGACACCAGCGCCTCTGACTACTGCGCCATACGACAATAATTAAGGATATAAGTCTTTTAAATTATATAATAATCAATATCTGGACGTTAAATTAATCCACGGAGACGCCACGGGGTATTACGGTAGCAATTCGTGAGCATTTCAGGCCAGTTTTAGTTTGCCTCGTGTTGTATAATAGTTAGGGCTAGGTTTAACGTTATTTTTACAAGCTTTGAGTATTATGAAACCACTTTGTACACAATTTGAGTTGCTTGGCCTGAAACTGGACAAACACGGCAATTTTAAGCTTATGTTATCTGCTCAGCATATTGGAAAGATTTTATGATTCCCAGATTTACATATGGACCAACATCTCAAATGTTCTGCCCTGCTTAATTTGCTGCGTTGTTAAAAGTATTGTTTCAGATCTCATCCAGCAAAAACGGAAGCCAAATTTCATTAGGTTAGGCCGTACAATAAACCTATATGACGGTATGTTTTTAACGCATTTATATACAAGTTAGGTTAGACTGTTATAGCTGTAGATTGTTGATTACTTCAAGAATGAAGATTCTTGTAAATTTATTTTTTATCCTACGTGAAAGCGGTGATATATATTAGACTTATTTCAAAGTTTAAAACAATGATTTACGTATAACGGTATTTGTTAAGCTTACACATGTTTGTATTCCTGTATTATACAGGGAATTTACGGATAAATATTTTTCTGTCTGCTACAGCTATGTCATCTAGGTTAAATTAAGGCTAAAAATGGCCAGATTGTGCCAGAATGTGTAGATAACTGACGCTAGCAATGCAGAATTTGTCGGAAAATTTTGATTGTTTTTCTAGGAAACTTCACAAGACATATCTGTCATGAAAATTCTTGGGTATTGAGAGTCGAAATTTCTAGAAACTCTTATTTTTAGCTGAAGATTTGTAAATTGCTAAAAATTCTGAAATTTTGCAAAAATTGCTTAAATTTTCCGAGCGCCTGTGGCCGACACTTGAGAGCTAACCATGCTACTCCTCTGTATGGCCGACAATGTATGTATAAATTGCACCAGGGACGTCGCCAGAACCTTTTTCGCGAAGAGGCACAGAATTGTATAAACAGCACAGGTGGGGCAGAGCTTCACTGTACCAGCTAAACATAAGTTTTTCTGTCATCGTTCAAGGGGGACCCAGATAATGAATCGGGCGCACGCCCACTCCAGCCTCCTCATTTTGTTCGCAAAATCGAGAAAAGCATATAAGACGACTCGTACAGCAAACTTCAGCCGTTTTCGAGTGAAATGTTGAGGAGCAACACAGTATTCTGCAACTCACAATAAACGAAACGACACTTTTGGTGCCGCATTAATTCGGCACAGATCCATTCGGGAATGTTTGATTTAAAACGATCTCTCCTGCGCAACTAATTATATTGACTAGCTTTATTCGAAAACCTAAAACCGATCAATTTTGGCACTGCAAATGAAAGCGACTGTTTATTTTAATCATCCTAGTTAGCAAAATCTTTCAGTTGTTCCCGCATTATCGCGAGCCCAGATCACCTGATTTCATAAACGTTTTGTTGCTAATTTCTTTTGATAAAAATTAAAAAAACGAACTAACGGTCGATCAGAAACGTTTCCACAGATCCTGAAAATACGAGTCACGCTAGTTCTGAAGACGGAAGTAAGTGAGCCATTATTGAGAAAGCTGCGATGCAATATACTGTCATGGTACATGCGTTAAACAATATTTGTTGCTAAGTTTGTCACTGCAAACTCAAAAATATTATAATTACTGATCACACATTACGTTGTTTCAGGAACTCTTTACGATAAACGGAAACCTAATTTTATTCGCCTTGGTAGAGCCTTACATTTGGGAACGTATCACAAATGTAAGCAATATTTGCTATTTTTAACAGAGATGGAGCCTTTTTACTATTTTCTGACCCCGTGACCCAGTAGTGACCTAGTGATAAGACCATTTTCAAAATGTATAATCTGCAGATCCGTGAATGAAACAATCTTCGAAGTCACTGAGTACCTGCGTGGCAATCCGCTATTACCTACGTATTAAAACTTTGTCTCGTGTTGCGTCCTATACAGAGACTACAGTCCTGGACAAAAGTAGGTCTTGAAATGTCAAGTCAACCGCTTGGTTATACCTCGACAGTCGGTTTCTCATAGCTTAAAGTCCTTTGTCAAGCAGTTTGGAGCTACTTGCATATAATGCATACTGCTGTTCAAGCATGTAAAACTGGTTTACAAGCTGCTCGGCATAGACGTGCCTTACGCAGCCCAAACCCCTTCTACTAATATTCCACACTTCTGGTCGTCTTTCTGTTACGGATCTAGAGCTTGGTATACAGGCAGTTTAGTTTTCACGGCAACTTTGCGCAAAAGCCGAGCAGATGAAAAACAAAGCAAAAGACGTTGTTCTATTATGTTGAATGCAGTGTAGTGGAGAATGCCCTCGGCTTCTAGATCAGAGCAGATCAGTACCAAATCAGACACCTTGACCCAGATGTCTCTCGAAATCACTCAGTGATCTAGGTGACCCGATACCAGCTCTGATGTATTAAATTATATGAAACTTAGAAAAGTTCGTATATAGTAGCTAGTAGTAGCTAGCTTAATCTATAGTAAAGTTCACCAAACTCTAACTTGGCTGGATTGCAAATTGCACGAAATAGACACTTAGGGTTTGTGAAATTATAGATTGATATTTACATTCGAATGGGGCATTATTTCAAATGAAGAATGCAAAATCGTTAGCATGGACAGCGTAATTATTTTGCAGAGAGTTAAAAATGAAATACATTTGTAATAGCAAGATGACGCTGATTTGAGTGTAACATTATTCGTTTGACGATGACTAGCTATGCATTCATTATAAATACGTCATTATGGTATCAAATGTCGGTGCAAGAAGTAAGCGACATTTCATGCACGTTATGAAGCTAACGGCGCATATTCTTTAAAATACTATTTCATACTCAATGTTCAATCCACTTTGTTGTTAAAATTGCCTAAGCAGCGACGTTTTGTTTCATTTATACTAACCTCAGGTTTAATTTTCAAAGTAAAAACCTGTCAAATTGAGGTGAGACGGGCTTAAGTTTTCATTTAGTTGCCATTAAATTCATTTTTAGAAAAGGGTATTAAGGTGACAGTTTAACAAAATTCATCAAGAGCTTATCTTATTTTGTATATAAATTGAGAAATGTCAAAATAACGACCAACCTCGCAAGCCATCTGGTTGTTAAATTTGCAAAAAAACAGCAACATTTAGTATCATTTATGCTAATCTCAGGTGTGCTTCTCAGAGTAAAAACCTCTCAAATTGAGGTGAGAACGGCTTAAGATTTCATTTAGTTGCAATTAAATTCATTTTGAGAAAAAGATATTAAGGTGACATTTTAACACAATTCTTCAACCGCTTACCATATTTTGTATATAAAGTAAGAAATGTCAAAATAACGACCCACCTCGCAATGCATTTGGTTGTTAAAATTGCAAAAAGTAGCGACATTTAGTTTCATTTATACTAACCTCAGGTTTAATTTTCAAAGTAAAAACCTGTCAAATTGTAGTGAAAATGGGCTTAACATTTCATTTAGCTGCAAATAAATACATTTTTAGAAAAAAGTGTTAAGGTGACAGTTTAACAAAATTCATCAACAGCTTATCTTATTTTGCATATAAATTGAGAAATGTCAAAATAACAACCCAACTCGCAATCCACTTGGTTGTTAAAATTGCGTAAGCAGCGACATTTAGTTTTATTTACACTAACCTCAGGTTTAATTTTCAAAGTAAAAACCTGTCAAATTGAGGTGAGAACGGGCTTAAGATTTCATTTAGTTGCAATTAAATTCATTTTGAGAAAAAGATATTAAGGTGACATTTTAACACAATTCTTCAACCGCTTACCATATTTTGTATATAAAGTAAGAAATGTCAAAATAACGACCCACCTCGCAATGCACTTGGTTGTTAAAATTGCAAGAAGTAGCGACATTTAGTTTCATTTATACTAACCTCAGGTTTAATTTTTAAAGTAAAAACCTGTCAAATTGAGATGAGAATGGGCTTAAGTTTTTTAGTTGCCATTAAATTCATTTTTTTAATGTTTCACAAAACTCATCAACAGCTTATCTTATTTTGCATATAAATTGAGAAATGTCAAAACAACAACCCACCTCGCAATCCACTTGGTTGTTAAAATTGCGTAAGCAGCGACATTTTGTTTGATTTATACTAACCTCAGGTTTAATTTTCAAAGTAAAAACCTGTCAAATTGAGGTGAGAACGGGCTCAAGTTTTCGTTTAGTTGTCATTAAAGTCATTTTTAGAAAAAGGTATTAAGGTGACAGTTTAACAAAATTGATCAACAGCTTATCTTATTTTGTATATAAATTGAGAAACGTCAAAATAACAACCCACCTCGGAATCCACTTGGTTGTTAAAATTGCGAAAGCAGAGACATTTAGTTTCATTTATACTAACCTCAGGTTTAATTTTCAAAGTAAAAACCTGTCAAATTGAGGTGAGAACGGCCTTAAGTTTTCATTTAGTTGCCATTAAATTCATTTTTAGAAAAAGGTATTAAGATGACAGTTTAACAAAATTTATCAACAGCGTATCTTATTTTGTATATAAATTGAGAAATGTCAAAATAACGACCAACCTCGCAAGCCATCTGGTTGTTAAATTTGCAAAAAAACAGCAACATTTAGTATCATTTATGCTAATCTCAGGTGTGCTTCTCAGAGTAAAAACCTCTCAAATTGAGGTGAGAACGGCTTAAGATTTCATTTAGTTGCAATTAAATTCATTTTGAGAAAAGATATTTAGGTGACATTTTAACACAATTCTTCAACCGCTTACCTTATTTTGTAAAGTAAGAAATGTCAAATAACGACCCACCTCGCAATGCTCTTGGTTGTTAAATTTGCAAAAAAACAGCGACATTTAGTTTCATTTCTGCTAACCTCAAGTTTAATTTTCGAAGTAAAAACCAGTTAAATTGAGGTCAGAACGGGCTTAAATTTTCATTTAGTTGCCATTAAATACATTTTTAGAAAAAGGTATTAAGGTTATCGTTTAACAAAATTCATCAACAGCTTATCTTATTTTGTATATAAATTGAGAAATGTCAAAATAACGACCCACCACGCAATCCACTTGGTTTTTAAATTTTGGAAAACCAGCGACATATATTTTCATTTATGCTATCCTCAAGTTTAATTTTCAAAACGAAAACCTGCCTATTTGAGGTGAGAACGGGTTAAGTTTTCAGGCCCAGCCCGGCATGAAATGGGTTCTAACAAGGCCCGGTCCCGCCCGACCATGAATGTTGAAGAGCAGGCTCGAAGCCCGGCCTGAATAGCCCGTAAAAGTTGACATGTTTATACATAAAAATATCATCTTCTTACCTAATGACATATATATTGTATCTGTTGCAGTTATCGTTTCCAAATTAAAAGCATTTCAAAATGAAGCTGCAGACCAAACAGTAAATGTTATGAGCATTCATTCTTTTTCATAACTTGGATAGAAAAAACATTGCATTTGCATGCCTGCATATAACTAGGAGGTGGATCAGCCCACATGAGTGTAGAAGTCGGTATAGCTGCAAGCGAGCGGTGTTTATAGTTACATACACACTTCATCGTTTTGATGAATGATTCTCTTCACCGGCATTGTAATCTCAGATTTGATTAATTATATAATTAGATTGAATTCCAGAAAATAACTGATGGCTCACGGGTATATCAAGACAATACATGTTCCGTTACAAAAATATATATTGGTCACAGATGTGGTGAAATGTATCACCTCATTTTTTCAGTAATCTGGAAAACTTTTATAGTTGCTGATTTAACGAATTAGAATATATTAAAAACCACAAAATTATGTATTTGAACCTTTGTTTAATTCGTTTTATTAAATATAAAATAGGAAAGTGCCACTAGTAGACAGTATAAAATAAACAGATGCCTCAGTTGTCGGAATGTTTCGTATGACATTAAAAAATTAAAACGCATATTTGATCAAAGTTTGGAACTATAAATTCACCATAAATTCAGAGACGAAAAATTTAGTCAGGTTTCGTGAAACGGGTACCCGTAATAATTAATGTCGCATACTATGAATTTAAACAAACTATTGAAATTTTGATGGAAGATGCATTTTTGACAAAATAAATAACCAGCTTATTTTCGGTACGTTGGCGATGATTTTAGACCAAAAATAATTTTTGGAATTCTATAAACGTGTCATTGGTGGGCGCGGTGGATAACACTGCTTCCAGGATCGTGTTAAGTTATTTATCGATTTAGGCTTGATGGAATCAACTGAGGTAAAGTGTTATCTTTTCAATGGACTAGATGTGATAAAATCTTTCATATATTCACTGATGTGCACTTGCATTCATTTGATAAAACTTTTTGTGGAACATAATGTATGGTGGCAAAATCACCGCCATCGAGTCAATTGTTAAAGAGTTATTAACATTCATGTTAAATGCAAAGCCAAAGCCCAAAATTTAGGCTGAGCTTAGTTCCTTCATCAATGACATCATTTCACCATCATTTGGCTCAACCCGTCAATGCTCTTTGTATGGTATATAAAATTAAGTATTTATCGAAAATACTTTTTCTAACATTTTGGGAACCATGGGAGAATCATAGGGACAAAAAATCAAAAAGTGTAATATAATTGGCCACAATGGATATTTTCTGCACCATCCCATCGTTCCGAGTGGAATAGTACCAAAATTGTCACCGCACCAGGAATACACCCGCTTCCTCAAATAGCGCCAACTATTTTGTAAAACGGTTTTGTGTGCCTGTCCTAGTACGCTTAACTCTTCCCTATATTGACAGAGATTCGCAAAATGTTTCGGCACGTAATAGAATGTAGTTGCGCATCTAGATTTATGTTTGCGCTGCTCCAATGAATTTCTACCCAACCCTGGACGAAACAGTCATGAATCGGATACATTGGTTTTGGGCATTCGTGTGCACATCATTTTAAATTATAAATGCGATGCAATACACATCGGATCGAAAAATCACAGAATCCTCTCATCTGTCATAGAAAATACAATTTTTTTCTGTAATGCATTTTAAGAGCAGAAGTGTATGCGCGCGAATTTTTTTAGCTCACATGCAAGCATTGGCGGCTTGTCTACCGCGAGTAGACTCCTACCCGAGGGTTTAAAATTTTTTTCATGCATGTGAGACCCGCATACTGTAAACCAATAATGGAGGCATTAGAAGTGCATTATTATTGACTTTAGGCTATTCGTCTGCATTTAGCTTCGTAATGGGTAATGCTTTGCCAGTGATATTTATCTCGGCACGAACGAAAAGACGGACCTTTTTCAGGCATAATTTCGCATATCTGCTCTCAAATTATGAAAATTATACCTTATTATTCAATATTTGAGCAATTTCCTAAAGTCGGAAAACAAATAGAAAGCTGAATTGAAAAAATATCTAAATCGTAGCTTTTTTAATGCTATAGTTAATTGTAGTGGGAAAGGAAGCTTTAATTTCAGTCTTCAAACTATATATTTACCAGATGAATATCTCAAACATGTGAATGTTGAATAACAGTTGTGGCGCATCTTTGTTTGCTTTGGAAAATTCCAGCAGCATCTAAAAATGGTTTGGAATATATTTTAAGTAAATCTATATTACATATTATTACTACAATTCTTCTTCGCACTATTGTAACAAAACTATATATTTACCAGATTAGCTGGCCCTACGGTCGCAGGGTACATTCATGTTGGTCACATATCTCCACGCGTCTCTATTTGCCGCAACTTTGTCAATCTGTGCCATGCTGCTATACAGCCATCAATGCACAGCAAGATGACGAAAGTACTGTTCATAGTCTTTAATCGCTTACACTCACCAGGTTTCGTCCGCTCTCCGTGAGCCCTGATCCAATGCGTCGGTTGTATTGGCTCTAACCGTTACTTTCGGCCTCTGGCATTCTGAGAACGTGACAGAGGAGCAGGATCCTCAAGCGCTCAGTTCTGCAATAATTTAGATTTTATGATTGGTTTTGTCGCACAGTTCTTCAATGCTGATGTGTTATGCTTAGTCTATCAAAGAAACCATCCTTGGAAGAAGTTGTTAAATGCTTCGACCTGCTGCAGGGCAAATTGATTTTAATTGTCCATGTCCCACAGGTATAAAACATTGCCATGCCGGTAAAGGCAGTAGGTCACTAGTTTTCTGTGAACTTATAACCAGGCAGATGTGTTTTGCGACTGCATCGACTCGGTTGTTAATAGATTGATCAGCTATCGCTATGTCGTAAGCATAGGCAGCTTCGATTAATGTCAGGCCGTTATCATCGAACGTTTTCATCGACTGTGCTACGGCAATCCAGAAGCCGCACTGCTGTTCTTGTCCGTAACTATAATCTTGAATCCGTTTTCAAGATTTTGAATGCAATATATATTCAGTAGAAATATGCTACGATAGGTGGAGTAGATGGATTTATCGCACGCCTTGCGAAACGGGATTACAATTGTCTTTTTCCAGATATCTGGAATAACAGATTGTTGTGTATAGGAAGTTGGTCAGGTCGTTTGAAATCTAGTTACGTTCCCAAGTTACTCTGTTCTCACCTGGTGCTTTGTCGTTATCTCTAATAGTCTTCACTACTTCTTCTCGTTGTAATATTGTGCATTCCGTGGTATATTCGTAATAGCTCTTGATATTCAGATCATCGTCAATTATTAGTTCTCATGGCAGATTCATTGCTCAAGAGTGTGTCAAAGTGCTCTTTAAGTGAGCTCAAATGTGTTGCCTTAACTCAACTCCGGTGTGGTCGATTGTTTCGGTTTTTTTATCATATTTGCATCTAGCAATCGCTCCATTTTAGATGATTTTGAATATGGCTCGCTCCAGAGAGCCGCATTCGTGCAAGCGGTAATTGTGGTATAAGGTTCGACTTTCGAGTTACCTAATGTCACTACAGCTATGAAATGATTCCGTAGTGTGGTGGAAAATTTTTGTCCGTGACTTTATCGTTTATAGATGACTAACGTATACTGGACAGGTTGTATGATTGAATTTGCTAGTATCTAACTTCATACGTAATTTCATCATGATCGTGCCGTGGTAAATGGAGAGTAGGTTTCCCACAAAAACCTGCAATCTCTCGCTTCAGGCTTTCCCTGCTTTATAACGTCATGTTACAGTTGAAAAAGCATTTGTAGGGGCATATGTTAAAAATGCATTTGGCACACCCTGCTGTACAAGGTTTCACTTCATATGTATTTACGTGGGTTGCTAACTTAATTCTCTTTTTTTCAGAAACACAAACATTACTGTAAAACACGGCATCGCTTTTGTTTCAATGAAGCAGTGGCATAAATGAATACTAAATATGATTAAAATGATATTGTATACGATATAGACTAGCTAAAGATATTGCATACGTGGTTACACAATATTATATTAAAATCAATCAGAAGTCCAATGGTACACAGTAGAACAATGTGCATAATAAAGTTTTAGTGAAATGTTTCAGTAGTATTTGTGTTATGAAGAGCGAATACGAGATGCTTATGTCACTTCCCAGCACTCTAATTCTAAAGCAATACAAGAGCGTTTTCCGCATTTCCACCGCTCATTTCCTGGGTGGATCTATCATGCAAAGATTCGACCCCCAGTTTGTGGGGGTAGTTCGGACCCCTCTCCAGATTTGAGTGGGGCGTGTCAGACGACAGTTTTGAAGGGCGTCGCATGACCATGTAATTCGATGTAATGGCATGTAATCGGTTCATCCGACACAAATGAATCTGGGGGTCTGACATACCCCCTCAAAACTGGGGTGGGGGTTGGTCCGATCTACCTTTCACAAATCTGGGTCTATGCATGAAGACCTCCCAGAAATGAGAAGTGAGAAATGAGAAACGCCCGTGTCATCAAACACGGAATAACAATAGAGTGCAGGGAACTGACATCCTTCCCTTATGCACTCCTGGTGTTATTATGCGGGTGTTTAAGCTATAAGTTGCCCACCATGTGGAAGTTTTGTCCACGTACAGCCTGCCTAACATCGTTAACGATATAGTGTACAGAACACCAACACTGTATTCTAAGCAATTATATATTTTTTGTTTCGGACACCATCAGCATTTATGCATGGTGCCATGAACACCATAAACTTCTAGCTAGCGGTGATGAAATTCCTTTGTGAAGATGCCTTGATGCTTTTTCTATTGTAGGTAGTTTATATAGTGAAACTTTTGTCTATGCACTTCCTATGCAAAGTTTTCAATGAAATCGATTATGTGATTACGGGATTTATCATTTGAAATTTCACTTAGCTGGTTTTCCCGAGTTTTTTTAAATAACTATTCCCGCCTTTTTTAAAATAACTATTCAAACACATGGTGTCGAAGACACCATAGTGTAATATACATGGCGTTGGCGACATCATTACTTGTGCTGAATTGTATATCCTTCCGAGTACCATGCATCATGCTATGGTCATCACCACACGTGGACAAATCTTTCACATGGTGGGAGTTTTACAATGTAAACGTCGCATTAATGCATTTAAAGACTCCCAATCCTCTCTCATACCTATACGCAAGGATAAAGGCATTAAAACATGTTAACCGTATTTAACATGATCGTAGTGTTTTTACCATTCCAAAATCCTTTCCAGTACAGCATAGTGAAGCAACAAAGGTAATGTGTGTACACATTTTAACCCATGTTTAACATGATTGTAGCATCGCTATCACTTAATGCATTTCCGTATAATTGTACTCGGAGGAAAATCGGAGCCTAGTGTACAATAGCATTGGAAACATACTCCTGTTTTAACCCTAGATCAGAGTAAATTTTGATGCTCTATCACATGCGAAACTGTTTAACAAAATATGTAAGGCAGGTGCTACGTTACAGCTTAGAAATAGTATACTATAAATTAGGTTACCCTTATTGTAAACATGTTTCGCTTGCAACATATTGCGGCTGTGGCCTTTAACTTTGCTGCGAGTCAACTTATTGGGATCAATGTTCATACAACCACTCCCGTTAAAATAGCGAATAAAACCAAAAGATGTTTTATGGGTACAGATATCGCTCTTTTTGGGGACGCAGAAGGCACCGCTACCCCCTCCGCCACCGACAAGCTGACCCCAATTTAGAAGACGAATACCGTCCTCCGCTCCGAGAACACGGCTACCGCCTTGGGACCACGGATTTTGAGACTTGTATGGAGTAAAACCATATATTACTGTCCAAAAACAATCGAAATTTTAGCTACTACTATTATCTCTAGTAAACTGAAAATTATGTAGCCACTTTTATTAATTTTCATAGAGCATACGTCATTATAAGTATTAAGGAAGTATATCAGGGAAAAGTGTGACAGTTTACAGTACTCTAACGTAAACCTGTGTTGGACGGTACGGAGCTTTTTTGGCTTTTACACCCCTCATTTTTGGGGGTATGGGCAGCATGTCATCAGCTAGCTGGGACACAGCCGTATTCCGTAGTTCCGTAGGTAAGGGGGTTTGTCGGATCGCAAAGTCTGGAGCGGGTTTATTTGATAACAGTGATCGTTCAAACGACATCTTCTAACTGTGGATATACCTCTGCACTCAACACAATAGGGGCAGGCGAGCCATTGTCCCAACAAAACTCAGAGTATGTGCACGGCAAAAACCATAGTAATGGTAAGAAAACGTACGTGTTTTCAAACACGGACTTAAGTTAGAGTGCTGGGAAGTGTGATGCTATTCTCTTATGCACTCTTCCTAATAGCAGTAACGACATATCTTCTAACTGAAATCGTGGCTAACTACATATTTTCCGGATAAATGAATTAAGCATAACTAAACAGCTGAAGATTATGCCAAAAAATTACCATTTTTACAACACTGCACTGATATTTTAAATAGTACACCCATAATATTGCACTGTATATATACATTTAAAGACCTATTATAGGTATAATATAACAAAAAACTTGTTTGTCTGTTATAAGTACGAACAATCCGATTTTTAACTGACTGTATACTCGGTAAAGGTCATCTGAGTTAAACCATAGTCTTCAGTAATATCCAAGTATAACTAAAGCAAGCAAAGTAATACCCGAGTAACTATCAATATTATCATCTGCCAGCTTCTTCTGATTGGTACTGAACACCATAGAAGCTGAAGAATAAATGTGCGCAAGAGGCATGAGCGAAAGTCAGCTTGAATATATCGAGACCCTTCCCGAACAGCCTGCACATCTAATGTCGGGTAAAATTTCGCTTACTGCATTTTTGGAAATGGCTACATTTACATGCTGTCACAAATCTTAAATCGTAAATACAGGATTGCATTTGTTACTGGCCTGCAATGGTAAAGGTTCCATTTTGAAGACCTTACAAACTGTAATATTAAGTACACTAAGACGGAGTTTATTTCTGCTGTATTTGAAGAATGAAATGAAAAAGCGCTAGGTAGAAAAACCTATGTGTTGGCTTACAATGGTAAAATAATCAGCTGCCCTGTTCTGCACTTTATACAAATTAATAATCGTAGTAACCTGGTAAACACACAGTACGATGCGGCGTTCACGTTATAATGTACCCGCTGTTTGTAACTTTTGTCCCCCTGTAGTCACGACCCTACGATATAGACAGGGTGATACCCATGCTGTAAATCAATTGCGGAGGGTGTACGGCACACGTAGTTGCTACATTTTTACAGTGTCGTACACACTATTAGCTACCAATTTGGCGCGAATTAAATGTAGCGAACAACATCTGTAGCTAATGAAGTTTGTTACACACATGTCCTGTGTAGTTATTAATTATCGATATTTGTATCTAGGCTATATGAACGTTGATGAAATAATGCCGTACACTGTCAATAAAAATGCGACAAGACACGCTGTGCTTGACACTGTCGAAAAGGGGCAATACTCCTAGCTAGCTACCTTTGAAAAAATTTATAAAAAAACATGAGGTGTCTAAGACACGCTGTATGTCGACAGTGTGCCTGGCACTGTGTGGTGTACATAGGTTCCAAACGTAGGGGACATTATAATGTAAACGCCGAATTAGTGAAAAACCACGTAACCTTTACAACCGCAAATGCAATGGGACAGTATCTTGGACACATAAAATATATCGTAACACAAAATGAGAGGTACCATCTGTTTATATATCAATGTTCGCCATGACTAGTTTGGAGGCCTAATCAGCATAAAACATTTGTTCACTTGATTTGTATATTTGCACATCATTTGAATTTGCCGACACATCAAAAACGAATATTAGATGTGTCTTCAAAAACATCAGAATCTTGGTTATAAGACAAATTTTAAGATACTAAGACAAAGATATTAAGACCAGGGAAAAATTACTCGCTTCACAGCAAATATATATTTAATGTATTCCAATTACACAATTACAAATTTCTAAACAAAATCACAAATTCACAATTACAATCCAAATTTCTAAACAAAATCACACATTTCTTTTAATATCTAAAACGTATTTAATCTCTTTACATATGTTTTAATATATACAAACAATTATATTGTGAGGGAGAGAGTTTGTGACAAAAAACTCTCCCCTCCCAACCACCAGGTTTAACAACTCTCAACGAACCAGGCTAACGTTGAGCGTCAAAAGAGGGCGTTACAAGGATTTGAAACCGAGCCTTCGTATCTAAGGCGATATCACACTCCTATTGATTGGCACGTATTCTCAATACATTCATAAAGTATTGCGTACCCTTGCTCTGTGTCGCCACATTTACAATGGTACTTGCATGAAATTTGGCCCTTGGAACATCTGGTTTGCAATAGTTAGGGGCCCTACAAGATCTTTTCTGGCATGTGTTCCATTTCTCTGTTTTAGTGCAAAAAACCCACTTGGGTTTATTCTCGTTGTAGTATAGTCGTGCGACATTGCAATCTCGTTATCGTTATACTATGGGTCCTGCTTATCTATTGTTTGTTATAATGCCGGTACTGGCGCTGTTATCATGCTGTTTTGTTATTGTTTGCTTGCTTTCGAATCTATACTATTTATTTCCTGTTTGTCTGATAAGCGAAGCTAACTGCGGACCAACGCCGCCTCTAGTTATCACTTTGTTGACCATCAATATCGCTTTACCTCGTGCAAATTAAAAGTTATCTGTTTTAAGCGGAACATCAAGTAGCTTATCAGTAGTTGTGAATTTTACGCTAACAATCTCTCAAAAGACAATAAATTTTTACGAAACCATCCGTAACTATAAGTACTAATGATTAGAGCATCCGTTTATTTATGTATTTATGATTGGACTTATCTTTTGCTACATAAATATTTGTACTTCCTGTTCGTATTATCTTTGTGATTACCGATAAGCCTGGTTGTGCGAGTATAAAAATGACATACTCATCGAGCGAGGGCTCAGTGCGGTTTCAGGTTCCTTAGAGTCCAACTGCTTTCGTTTTCACAGTTCAGTTTTGTCTTTTCGCTGTTTCTTCTACAGATATCGAGACGTTTTGCTACCATACTGAGAGCAACGTGTACTGCTGTAAGCACTCCGGCGTGTAGCTTGCTTGAATTTATGCTTCTCGTTAGCAACGGGCAAGCGATAGTTTAGCTTGAAGTCTATCCGCCTATTTTGATCTGACAGAACCAGGCCGTACTGAGCCCGGCCCTGTGTCCAGCGCGGACATAGGACCGTGCGGGCGTTTCTTCATTATATTTCAATATTTTCTGGGCGTCTGGTTCAGCGTGCGAAACTGTCTTTACTACGGTGAGTCGTATAACGAGTAAGCGTTCTTATTTTTCACTTATAGTTTATGATCTCACGTTTTGGCTGCGATTGGCAAATTCCATATCATGCAAAAGTGCGTCTGCTCCGCGTAGCATCGGTCAGAGACTTGCAACAATGCACCCAACAGCACATGGCAACATTCATACTTCTATGTGATACGATTGTCAAAATAGCACATAACTTTTAGCGCCTCAGGAGCCAATAAAGCGCGTGAACCGCCACGACAAAACATGCAGGAATCTAATCTTTCGATA
>JASANE010010493.1:0-10708 GCA_030248225.1 Trileptium ribeirensis
TATTTATTATTATTATTATTATTTATTTATTTTTTATTATTACATGTTCGCGACCATATTTGGTATTCGCGTACAAAAAGTAGGACTTTCTGGCCGACAAGATAATGTTCGGTGATGAAATTTTTTACAAAAAAACAAAATAGGATGGTCAGCGGGACCATTTTAAGGTTAGTTGCGCATAAATTGATGTTTAAATTTTTGTTATTTGCTCGACCAACTTAAGAAAGCGTTCTTTATTTCTTAACTCAATGATCACATAAAATTGACCCACAAGGGTTGCCGTTGTTTGATTCCCTAATCTATGACCGTGGATAATGAGCGCGATTTTGGTAAAAAGCTGTCTATGCAGTTTCCAGGGCCGGGCCTGTGAAAGAAAACGAAAGGCACAGAATGCCGGCTACGATTCCCGGTGTATTTTTAGAGTACTGAAAAGCACAAGATCGCTATGGGTTAAAAATTTTCATGTCACGCATCAAACCTACCATCACCCGCATTTATATAACTTGTCACAAGATCCGTCCATCGCCGACATGGGCCGTTGAAAACCATTGTCGTCGTATGAACCACGCGAAACAAGGCGCAAAACGCACAAAGAATTTGTAGCAAGCAGTAGAGATGACTGGACACTGTTCTGCCAAATTTAGACTGATTCAAATTTCTTGTTCAGCAGGGGTGGCCTCACCAGTTTGTTTTTTTATCTTTCGTGTTCGACCCTGGTAGCATCCATGCATGAATTGCAGGTTTTGGTGGTTTGTTTTGCTGCTCCCCACAGCTGGTGCAAGTGCGGCAGGTTGTTTCGATGTCATCATCAATTTTTGGCCAGTAGACAGCCGTACGTGCAAGCTGCTTCATACGCTGCTTGCCAAAGAGGTGCAACAATTCCGAGACATCGCGGCGAAGATTGGCAAGGATCACTACTCTGGAGCCAAGTAATAGGCAACCGTTAACAATAGATAGTGAATCAGTCAACTTACGGTAACGTTAGATTTCCGTGCCTTCGTCGTTTTTCTTTGACGGCCATCCTTCACGCGTGAATCGAAGCACTACTGAAATCACTGGATCTTTCGCCGATTCGCGGACCAGTGAATGTTTGTCAGCAGGAGTGATTTTGTTACTGATGTTTTGAATGGCACACATTGAATTTGGTAATCAAATTGTCCCAACATGGGTGCCCAACGTGCCAATCTGTTTGCGGCGAGAATCGGTGTTTCATTTCCGGGCCCATGACAATAAGTGGTCGATGATCTGTGACCAACGTAAATTTCCTTCCATAAAGGTATTGGTAAAATTTCTTTAACCCGAAGATAATAGCCAGTGCTTCCTTCTGAATCTGACTGTAGTTCCTCTGGGATTCATTAAGACTTTTTGAGACGTTGCAAATTGGCCGCTCGCTTCCATCTGGATAGGCAGAAGGGCGTATATCCAATTTCTGTTAAATCTGAGTTATTCCCTCCACAAGAATCAGCTTTTCAAGCTGCATTTAATGATCCATGCCAGAAAGCCATATCTCCAATATTCGTTGTGTTGTTGAAAATTAAATATAACAAAATAGGCGTATCTCCTCTTACTTTTAGTGTTAAGCAACACCACAAAGCCGTATCTCCGGAGATGCGTCTTTCTGGCCTTGGAGGAAGATTGCACAATACCAAAAGGGCGTACATCCAGATATACGCCCTTTTGGCATTGCATCAGAATTGAAGACCTGGAGATACGCCATTACCTACAAGATGTTAATTGTATTTTATTTATTTTAGGCTCTGTTATTAAATTACTAAATCTTATACTGACATGGCACAAATTAATAAATATAAAAATTGGTTCTATCAGCGAGATTTTCGCGGAAATTTAGAAATATTGGTAGAGTGGCTGGATAAATCGCAAGGCGACCGACATTACGTGGCATTAAAAAGCATTAAAGCCTACCGAAAAGGAGATATCCTTAAAGGAGGTGCAAAAGTGGTGTGGAATGATGAATGGCTTGGCGTGATAATGGCTGCTAACTTGGACGATTCTTCGGACGACGAAATACCACTGTCAAACTTGAAAGAAAGCAAAATGCAAGTTCCATACTTTTCATTCAATTTGTAAAATATTGAAATATTGGTACTGTTGTATTTTTGCATCTATATACTAGATTAACTTAGGTAGATTTACAAGAATAAATCATGTCTTATTTATCTGTTTATGGAAGCTATCTTTAACAATTTCGTTGGGATAATCCGCTTGACAGATGCTAAATGTTTTACCTTTGTGAATTCTTGATGTTAAAGTTCGAGAAATTATTACATTCTGCAATAATCCTAAATTTATAGATTATTTTCATTTTGGTTTCAGGGCTCAGAAATTTCGCGATGACATACACGGCACATCAAAGTCATTGACGTTAAGAAAGTTCAAAAGGCGTGTTCGACTGTTTTGTTTGAAGTAAAGTGTCTAATTTTAGTTTTCAAAGTTTCATTTACTGTATTATTTTACCGTTGTTTGAGTGCAGTATGATAGTTGAAATCTATGGCCTTAGACTATAATTATATTAATGTTGATTTTAGTCGATTATATACATTCTATTTATAGCTAAAATCGCCACGTTATCATTTCACCGATAATTCTTTTCTATGATATTTTGTGTGCATCTTAAACCTACAAATATTCAATGAACATGAGCATATATTCAAACATTATGTTTCAGTGCCGATGTTCAGATCGATAGCGAAGCGTCGGACAGCTCCGATGAATTGTCTGATCCAGATTATGTATTCTCAGGCGGTGATTCTTCAGATGAAATGGGATCCGCCGATTTTGGTACAGTAACTGAAACATTGGTGAATAAAGTCGTCAGCTCTACTTTAAATGACCTTATTGATACTGTGGTTGCCACCGAAGATATCATCACGCCGAACACATCATCATACAGTACGATGAACACGAAAACTTGCGCCAAAATATGGCCGGACAACCACCTGAAAAGATACAGAAACGCAACCGCAGCGTCGAAGGTGCTATTTCTAGAATTTTGGCGAAACATCCTTTGTTGTCATCTTTTTGTGAAGGATGCCGAAACAACTGCCGAAACTTCGATGCTGATGTCCGAAGCCGGCTACATGCTATGTTTTGGGCTATGTCCTACAATGAGCAACGTTTATGGTTACGAGAGAATCTGATCAGAAAACCGGTAGGAGAAAGAAGTCGAACAACGGCAGTAAATCCTCGACGAAAAGCTAGTCGTATATTCGTTCAAAAACGCAGATGGCCTTCCCATCAACGTGTGCAAGTCTCGTTTTCTAACAACTCTAGGCTTTGACCCTAAAAACGACAAAATGGTACGAACTGCACTCAATATCGCAAACGTTCAGGAACCCTCGCCGCATGATGCTCGCGGCAAACATACGCCGTGGAATAAATACGATCATACGAATATTGTCACTCATATTGAATCGTACAACCCAACCGTATCTCACTACCGTCGAGTTCATGTGCCGAATCGCCGCTACCTACCTTCGGAAATTACAATAAAAGATATGCACGCCGACTACTGTTCTAAGTTTCCCACAGTTGGTATCGAACTGTACCGCCAAAATGTAGCTGCACTAAATATCAGCTTCACAAAATTAGGACATGGGCAATGCGAATCATGTCTGCTTTTACGAAGCATGAAAAAGAAGGGCGAACTGATCACAACACCGAATTATGCAACGCTTGCCTGGATAACAGGCGACACGTTTCCAGAGCCAACAAGGCAAGGGATGCTTATCGCGGGGAAGCTCAAATTGAACAAGATGCTCAGAACATTTACGTGTCGGTTGATTTACAAAAAATAATTGTGCTGCCACGTCTCCCCGGGGTTAAGACCTGTGCCTTCACTCCGAGAATGATTGTTTTTAATGAGACTTTTGCTCTTTTGGGGAAGCCAGACAAATCAGGTGCAGTGCAGCCAACAGCTATAATCTGGCACGAGGCGATATCCGGACAAAGTGCCAGAGATATTGCTAGCGCGTTTTTCAAATTTCTACATGAATACGGCACAGCGACGTCTGTCGTCATATGGCTAGATAACTGCTGTGCACAAAACAAAAATTGGGCATCATTGTCGATGTTTACCGCGGTATTGAATAGCGGTCAAAGCGGAACTCAGGTCGTTACCTTAAAGTACCTTGAACGTGGCCACACATTTATGTCGGCCGACGCCATCCATCATGGTGTAGAAATGTCTATGAAAAAAATAGTTAATATCGAGAATTTCGATGATTTTAGTGATGCTGTGAGCCATGCGCTTAAAGGATGCGTCAAAGTCAGGTCTATGGAAACGAAGGATTTTCGACATTGGAGTAACGGCGTATCGCAAGTCCTTTTGCGGAAAATTCCTGAACGACCAAAGCTGTACGATATAACCGTTGTTGAATTTCGTGCGAACTCAGCATCAGTTTTCGTCAAGACGGACTTCGATCAGCGCGACTATCTGGAACTGAAAATCTTTGGCAAAAAATTTACTTCAGTTATTCCGCGGCCGCTTAATGCTCCTCGGGGAATTGAACACGACCGGAAAGCCAAAATACTGCGAAACCTTGTACCTTTGCTGAAGCCAGCAGGTGCCTTATTGTGGGGAATATTCCTGTTAGAGCTTCGGAAGCTTGGGACTCCAGAAACGGTAACTGATACACTTGCGTAAAGCTAGATCTTTGAAACGGAAATAAGATTTGCATAAAAATGATAATAACTTTCACAACACTTTATAATACTGGATTTACGACTGTTTGGCATTGTTCCACTTTTAATTTTTCGTTAGCGATGCCAAGCCAAAAAGGCGTATCTCCATAAATCACAACACTGCTATAGATCACACTGTGCAACATTGATATAGCAATAATAATATCTTTTTATACAATGCGCGTGGTATTTGCTGCTTCATTCAATCACCAAATGGTCTTGGCAAGAGGTACGTGCGAAAACACAAAAGTTAATTTTTCTCAAAATGTAGTTTTCCGGTGATACGCCTTTATGGCTTAGCGGGGCAATACTGTATCAATTCCAACGTTGGAAGCATAGCAAGCAACTCCTAATGGTATTGATTCGTTATAATGAACCAGCGCGTTTTCAGAGGAAAGAAGTTGCTTTAGTCGATCGAATGCAGATTGTTGTTCTGCGTCCCATTTCCAGGGCGTCTTCTTCTTTGTAAGACGGAACAGTGGTTCGGAAATTGTAGACAGGTTGGTAGGAAGGAACTTGGCGTAAAATGTACCGAGCCCAAGAATGCGTTCAGACTGGACACGTCTTGTGGTGCCGGTAATTTGAGGAGATCGTCGACCTTTGGTCCTTTGGCGATTCCTTCTTTCCACAGTAAATGTCCAAGATATTCAACCCACGGTTGTGCAAACGGACATTTTTCCGGTCGACAGCGGAGTCCTTTATTATCTATACACTGAAGTAATCGTCGAGATTCCGCAGATGATCATTAGCATCTTTGTCACTGACCAAAATGTCATCCAGATAGACAGCAATACCAAGTAGATCTTGTGTAAGCTGATCCATGGTTTGCTGAAAGTAACCTGGAGCGGACTTGATGCCAAACGGCAGTCGTTTTTGAAGAAGCACACCTTTGTGTGTATTGAGAGCAACTTTCTTTTAACTTCTTGGGCCTAGTTTGATCTGGTTACACGGATCGGCCAGATCAATCTTTGTAAACCCGTATCCACCTCCTAGTTTACGCATGAGATCCTCCAGAAGAGGTATTGGGTTTCGATGGTCTTTTAGCTGCCGGTTTATACTGACAGAATAGTCACCACAAACACGCAATGCAGGCTTAGTCTCACCTGGACGGAGTGCCTTGCGAACGAGAACAACTGGCGTGCCGTATTCATTGAACTGAGTCGGCTCCCAAATTCCTTTAGCAATGTCGTTTTCGTACGCGTTCTCCAAATCGGCTTGGATGGCAAAAGGGACCGGTCTTACTTTGTAGAAAATCGGGTGTGATTGTCGCTTGAATTCGACTTCTAGTTCAAAGTCTTTAAGGCGTCCCAGTTCTGACTTCCAAATGTTGGAGAATTTTTCGCAGAGTTCTTTGCATTTGTCTCGTAGCTTTGTCAGCCTTGAGATGACTAAACACTGCGTTGCAAGAAATTACATTGTCCATTGCCTTATCCACGGGGATTCCCAACTTTTTGGTTGCGTCTCGTCCCAAGAGGTTCAAGTCAGGAATGTCGGTTACCGTACATCCAACGTCACAATCAAACTCTGACCCTTGGCAACGAGTATTCCTAACGAAAGTGCCTTTCACTGGCAAATCATGTTTGCTGGAGGTTTCATAGCGGCAGCAGGGGTTATCTAACTTCGGTCGTCCCAACCTATGACAGTAGTCAGTGGAAATGAAATTACCTGTAGTGGCAGTATCCAGCTCAAGCACGCACCGTTTGCCATCAATCTCTAGTGGTACTTCAAGCTTTGGCATATTGTCGTGGGATTCCTTGACCGAGTTGATTAATTCAATTCTTTTCACGGAATTTTTGCTTGTCTTTGATGTGGAAAGCTTCTTTCTGCGGCAGACCTTCTGCAAATGACCCTTGAGATTGCAATGGTTGCACTTAGCCTCTTTGAATCGGCAATCGTTTGCTTTGCTGTTCGGTTGACCGCAGTGGTAGCAGGTTACCTTTGTCTTGCCCGAATCACTGAAATTCTCTGAGGATTTCATTGCATGGTCTTTGTGATGCTGCTTCACCTTATTTACCGGCTTTGGCTTGGAGCCGTAGACAGTTTCTTTGGCGACTTTAGCGCATCTTCCGTTTCAGTTGCGATTTCAATTGCGCGAGCGAAATTCAGTTCGTCCCCTTTGAGCTTGAAAAAATTACCTGTAGTGGCAGTATCCAGCTCAAGCACGCACCGTTTCCCATCAATCTCTAGTGGTACTTCAAGCTTAGGCATATTGTCGTGGGATTCCTAGACAGAGTTGATGAATTCAATTCTTTTCACGGAATTTTTGCTTGCCTTTGATGTGGAAAGCATCTTTTGCGGCAAACATTCTCCAAATGACCCTTGAGATTGCAATGGTTGCACTTAGCCTCTTTGGATCGGCAATCGTTTGCCTTGTGGTTCGGTTGACCGCAGCGGTAGCAGGTTACCTTTGTGTTGCCCGAATCACTGAAATTCTCTGAGGATTCCATTGCATGGGCCTTGTGATGCTGCTTCGCCTTATTTACCGGCTTTAGCTTGGAGCCGTAGACAGTTTCTTTGGCGGCTTTAGCGGCATCTTGCGTTTCAGTTGCGATTTCAATTGCGCGAGTGAAATTCAGTTCGTCGTTTTTGATCTTCAAAAGGGCCTTGAGAACGGCTTCATTGTTGATAGAGCAAATGAAGCGAGTGCGCAATACATCGTCCTGGGGGTCCTTAATAGACGCAGTCTCACGTTGCAGCGTCTTGGCGAATGCTTGCCGCCAGTTCCTGAATTGTTTCGCCGGGTTTTTGCTGCATATCGCTCTAGAACTTGAATCTTTCCCGGACGATGAAACGTTTTGGATCGAACTGATCTTTCATGAAGGCGACTATTTCGTTAAAAGTCAGTTCGTTGATATCAGTAGGAGGGGTCTTTTGAGCCGCGAGATTAACCAATAGCTTGTACGTAGTGGCTGAATGGTTCGTAAGAAATACTTGGGCTTTCTTATTGTCCGAAACAGAATGAGCGCCCAGGAAGGTGCAAAACCTAGCGTAATAATCGGTCCAAAGTTCAGACGTTGAATCAAAAGGAGGGAAGTTCGTAGTCGCCGAGGTGACCATTGAAGTAGAAGTTAAAGTCGTACCTGACTTGATCTTCCCAAGTATACTTTCGAATCTTGTCTGATCGTCCTTCCGTTGTTGCTCCATTTTCAGCATTATTTCTTGTTGTTGCTGAAGTTGTTGCTGCATGAGTACCATCAGGTCCTTGAATTCGGCCACGATGCGATGACATCGATCTTGATCAATCCGTTGACTATGTGGCAGTCGATGATAGTGTAGAACAAGATCCTACTCAGTGCGCAGAAAGCTTCTGTTGTATTCCCAGAGGCGTAGATCTACGTTGAGTTGTAGAAAACAAACGTTTATTGAAAACCAACAGAAGTGAACAAAACGTAGTAAACAAGACAGTAAAAGTAACGTTGAATCGAGACAATAAGAAACAGTAAACTGAACAGTAATGAAACAGTACTTCAGCAGTAACTAAACAGTAACTCAAGTTGTGGTAAGCAACCGTCCTTAAATATAATCAAAGAATTTTCTAGAATAATCATGACATCAGTCTTCGAAATCTGTAGAACATTCTAGAAGGATCGAGATGCCGTCACTCCGCGTTTGAGGATGTCCTCGTACATCATAGGAGCTTCCAGAACAGGATCGAATGTAATTCCAAAATGTTCTAGCGAAGCAAATCCATAACAGTTACTAGTGGTGAAGTTTGTGGAAATACCAATTTCAGATGCTATACAAATATCAGAGTAAAGCTACTGCAGAACAAAATATGCAAATCAAAATTTTAAATAACAAATATCATGCTACCAAAACAATAATTTTATAATGGAGAATATTATTTCACGTTTCCAGCTGAATATAATATCGTAAACAAAGTTTTACATTGCAGTAATGATGAAGAATATACTTGCTGTAAAATGTTACTATCGTCGACATGATTAAATGCAAATATGTGCTGCAAATTTTTGAAAATATATCAAACTGAAACCAATTTGACCTATATAATACCCTACTGACACGACTTGGCGGGGACGCAGAAACTGCTTTTTCATCTACTGACATGTATTACTACAGAGAGCTTCGGCAGGCTCTCCTGCTCTAATGCTGGGCAGGTCAATGTCCCTGAGCGATTGTTGAGGCCGGCGCAACAAGGCAGTTGAAATCAGCACTGACATATGGTCTTCCTGGCGGGCATTATCGGAACACTTACCGTGAATAATATGTAGAAAGTTTCGGTAAAGGTGGGAATTATCCAGAGAATGATCGGTCGAACAGAGACCCGCCGGCATATCTGTATATGAGCATCAACAGATTTACTATGGTGTACTTGTGTAGTTGTGTATGAACGAAATGAACATGTTGACGAGAGTCCTGCCTACTTTTGAGTTAAAATACAAATTTTGAAATTTTGTGTCAACTTGCAGAGACATGTTATTTTGGGAGCAATTTTATGGGAGCATGCGTGCGCAGGTTGGTGGAGGCCCGCAGTGTATTATCGTGTTTTCCAGGAGTAAGCAGGGTAAATAAAAGGTCAACGAGGAGTGAGAAGTGAGGAGTGAGGCAGAATGAGATCGTATGACTAATTTTATCAATAGCGCGAAAATAAAAAATGTTCAAAATTAAAGAAAAATTTTACATTTGAAAAACAGGGGCAAGATACGATATTTTTGCTACAGAATTTTAACGGCTGGGCAGATCGTGTTCCACCAGAGCTCGTTAAAATCTTTGATGGGTGAGTTGTCTGAAGATATACTCCAACTTCTGGCGTTCCTGCTTTGAGAGCAGATGGTCGCAACTCTTCTGGTAATGTGTTTTTGTAGGTACTAACAGAAAAGCAGAAGTCTGTTCTGGTCCACAAGCAAACCAACGGGTGCAACGAGACCCGGTGGCGGGGTGCCCAATATGTGTAGCATTATGTATCGATTCTTGCGTGGGGTACTCTACCAAAAATAAAGAGACCCGTGATTGTGTGAACATTTATTGTATCTGCTGCGTTTGTGGCCTTATTGTGAGCTTCCACGCAAGTAATGGCCGGCATAACAGGCTGGAACTTCTTTTGTTCAAATACAAATCCTACATTATCAGTGGCTCGTTAACTATAACTACTGCTGTAGAACCAGCGGCAATATACAAACATCATTGTTTCAATATGTGGAGAACGCCAGTCTCATCCGAAAGAAGAACTTTACCAACCTCCGCCAATACTCTCCCACGTCAGAGGGGTTTAAGTAGAATGTTGAAAGCGACCGCAAACGTAACGATGTAACAAATGTCTATACTATTGCCTAAATTGAGGAAAATTAAGATCACTTCAATTACCATACTGGTTTGTATTGACCGATATCAAATTGATATTCTTTGTTGGGAAGAAATGAAGTATTTTGTTTTGTTTTTCTAGCAGAAAATTGGCAAAATTAACACCGAGTGCCGCAAATTGTGCTCGAGCAGAACATTGGCCATTTAAAATTTGAAGAAGCTATTGTTTGGAATATTTGGATTGTGTTCGCGAGCAAATTTAATCTTAAAATGTGTGGAATTCGAAACCCACAATTTGAGAATTCAGCTTTCATTTTATATACGCTGCGGTAGTATATGATGGGTATCGTATAAACACAAACACAACTTCATTGGAATATATTAATCTTAGCTCAAAGGGAAGACCTGTGATTCCACCATTAACATGTGTAGACAGGATACTAGACTACACAACTAACGGTAAATATCGTATTCTACGAAGCAGAGACAGATTTACGGATTTGCTTTTGAGTGCTGGAAATAGCGGTTCAAGGAATCGCAACAGTTGATGACCCAACGCTCGCGACGGGAGGGAATAGAACAACGACGAATCACTTAATGTACTGCTTGGCAAAATGTGATATTGCAGCCACATTTTTGGATAAATTAAACACAACATATTTGCTGAAAACAACCGAATGTTTTATCGGTTTTGATTTTACAGTTATAGTTATTATTGCATTAAGTACAAGGGTTGCTTGCGCTC